>ML866649.1:21572-40853 GCA_009831015.1 Picea engelmannii
TTTTATGGTACATGGTTGAAAGCTTCTATTTGTGAAGTGGTTGATGTATTGAGAGGCTGAATACCAGAGAGGGTTTGATGTTTGGATCATGTGAGGGATATTATACTTGTTTATGATTACACACATTTATATGGCACGTGACTAGAGAGATATATATATAGATATTTTTGCGTAAAGAGGATGCGAGAATAGGTTACAGATACAGTCTGGATACATTGACAAGTTACAGATCTATGTGAAATAAGTTACAAAGGGTTAGAATTTTTCAAGAGAAAGGAAAACCTAGTTTTCAGAAGGCATACACAGGCTGCATAACAATTTGGTTGTGTACATACGCGGGCTACATAACAGATATGGCACATACACACGCATGCTGCAGCACTACAAGTCGCTTACCTATTTTATTTTTGTTAATACATGTTCATTTCAAGTACATATTGATTACAGGGAAATTGTATAGGTTGGATACAGGTCAATGGTACAAGTTGATACATTTGTACAGTGGTATATCTCACAGTGATAGTGTGATAGTGGTTTCATCATTCTACCTATATGTCAGGGAGGTTGGACAGGGCAAGTATAGGTGGTTGTAGCTAGAGAACATAGGGGGTTGTAGCCTCCTTCTGGTTGTAGCCAGAGAATAGGGGAGTTGGAGCTTCCCTCAGTTTGTAGCCTGAGAAACTAGGAGGTTGGATCCTCCTTCCAGCTGCAGCTAGAAAAAAAAGGAAGTTGGTGCTTCCAATGAATGTAATTCTTCAAGACATATAGGAAAACAAATTCTATGGTTTTCTCCCACTTTGGGTTTCCATGTAAAACACCGATGTACTGTGTATGTGTATGATTGTTCATTTTTTCATTGCTTATTTACTCTGCAGTTATTGGATGAAAATGCTACATTGATATAATACTTGGATTATATGGTTAAAAGGGATTAGATTTATCTATTACTGATTCCCCCCCCCTCTTAGTAATCCAATAATTAGTATCATAGTAGGTTCCTTCAGAAATCAGTTTAACCATTGAAAGGTAGATTATGGAGAGAAACAACTTGTATAAAAATGGAATACCACGGTTTGATGGACAAAAGTATGCTTTTTGGAGCATAAGGATGAAGACATATATACAGGCACATGGATTTGAAATTTGGCAATCAATTGTAGATGGATACACAATACTAGTAGTTTCGCCAACAAATGACAAAGAAGTGAAACTCGGTCAAAATAATTCCAAAGCCACAAATGCACTTCTGAATGGTCTTGGTGAAACGATATTCACAAAAGTTGCACATTGTAAATGCACTAAAGAGATTTGGGATAAAATTTGAAATATTTATGAAGGAGATTCAAAAGTCAAAGCAACAAAGCTTCAAACTTATAGAGGTCAGTTCGAATAGCTAAAGATGAAAGAAGATGAGAATATTGCAACTTACATCTTACAAGTCGATGAAACATTAAATGAAATCATGGGATTGGGAGAAGAAATCAAAGAATTAGTAATTGTTCAAAAGGTACTAAGATATCTTCCTATGAGATTTGACCCTAAGATATTAGCACTAGAAGAAAGACTAGATCTAAACTCAATAAGCATGGACAAACTACATGGAATCTTCACAGCATATGAAATGAGAACTGGACAAGAAAATCCAGATGTAAAAGAAGTAGCCTTCAACGCATCCTAAAGATCAAAGAAAAATGGAAAGCAACAAGAAAAATACAAAAACAACAATAGTGACGTCTTAGAAGATGATGAAGAACTGACCAACTTTGTCAGAAGATTGAACAAGGGAACCGATGGTAGGTATAGAGGTAAGCTTCCTTTAATTTGTTTTAATTGTGATGTTATTGGTCATTTTGATAACAAATGTCCTCATAAGAAAAAGAGAAATGATGAAGGTGACTCAAAAAGAAACAAACATATAAAGGAAAAAGAACCACAAAGAAAGTTTTCAAGAAAAGCTTATGCACCAAAGAAGACATCTCATCATCAGATGAAGATGAAGTCAGTGGCAGTGAGACAGAAAGAGTTCTAATCATGGAAGTAAAAGAATCTGATAAAGAAGCCTTTGAAGTATAATATGAAGAAGCCGAAGAAGAAATTGAAGAAGTAGAAGTTGACTACCGAGAGGAATTGTTGAGTGCCATATAAGTTACCAGAAAAGAAAAGAGGAAAAACAAGAAGCTACAAGCTGAACTAGACAAGAAAGAAGACACTCAGGAATTAGAACAAATGATCACAAATTTGAAGGTTCAAATTGAAGAAGATAAGAGAATTGAAGAAGCACTCAAAGAACAACTAGAAGGAAGATACATGATCATTGAAAATTTGGAAGAAGAAATTGTCACATTAAGAAATGATATTCAAAAGAAAAATATGCAAAACAACTCAAACATTTTGAATGGCATTATCAGCAGTCAAAGGCCTAATCATGAAAAGTTCGGACTTGGATACAATTAAACAGAAAAGGGATCAAGCTCCAAAACAACAAAACAAGAAACAAATCCAAAAATCTATGCAGAAACAATCAAAGGGGATATGAAGGTCTACAGAGAAAATTACAGGGACACTCCTCCACCAAGAAGATTCTAATTTCAGAATCAACGATCGACATAAATAGATAGGCCTCAGGAAGAAGAAGGATTCATAAGAGCACCTTCTTTCAAAGGATATTCAACTCCCAGGTATCAAACTATATTTTTTGGTTTATGTTATGCATGTAATAATTTTGGACATAAAGTTGTGAATTGCAGAGCTAACAACATGAACATAAACAACTTTGAAAGTCATACACAAAAGGGTTATCCAAGAAGGCCTAGTGAAACACAGAGACAAATTTACAACAAGTTTGAATATTTTAGCACTGAAGAGGAATGCTACAAGTGTAAATTTTTTGGAAACATGGACAAATATTGCAGAATGACAATCACTCCTAGAGAACCACAACAGAACAACAACAATCACAGACATGAACCTCAGAAAAGGACATGGATAAGAAAACATAATCAATACAACAATGAAGAATGCACACTCTCTCTACAAGCTAAACAGAATAAACATGGTTGGTATGTTGACAGTGGATGTTCAAAACACATGACATGTGATAGAGACATGTTTCTTACATTAAGAAATGAAAGATATGGATCAGTCTCCTTCGGAAATGATGATTCAGCTAAAATCATTGGAAAAGGCACAATCAGAATTGGGAACAAGAATACAAAGGAAGAAAATGTTCTACTAGTAGAAGATATGAAACATAATCTTCTAAGTGTGAGTCAAATGTGTGACCAAGGTCATAAATTTATTTTCAATTCACAAAAGTGTGAGATAAGAAAAGAAGGTTCAGGAAAATTGATTGCTACAGCTACGAGAACTTCAAGTAACATATATGTGTTATGTGAAATTGGAAATGAAAAGTGCTGTCTAGGAAAGAAAGATGAAAGTTGGATATGACACAAAATAATGGGTCACATACATTTTGATAACCTTGTAAAAGTTAGAAAAATAAAGGAAGTCGGAGAAATGCCCCAGATCATGAAACAAACCAACACTTTATGCAAGCATTGTCAACAAGTAAAGAAAACAAACAACAGGTTCAAATCAAAGGAATATTCAACGACAAGACCATTGGAAATTGTGCATACTGATCTAGTTGGACCAACTACAATAAAGGGTTTAAAAGGTGAGAAATACTTTATGTTATTAGTTGATGATTATACAAGAATGACTGTAGTTTTCTTTCTCAAGAATAAGTCAGAAGATTTTGAAAACTTCAAGATCTATAAGGAAATGGTTGAAAATGAAATGGATTCAAAAATCAAATGATTGAGATTTGATAATGGAGGAGAGTTCACTTCAAAGGAATTTATGGACTACTGTAACAATCATGGAATAAAAAGGCACCTCAACATAATAGAGTTGTTGAAAGAAAGAATAGGACAATACAAGAAATGGCTCGAACAATGATAATGTATTCCAAATTGACAGATATTTTTTGGACACAGGTAGTGCATACAACAGTTCACATTCAAAATAGAGTAATTCTCAGAAACAATACTAACAAAACTCCCTACGAGCTATGGAAAGGAAGACCAACAAATGTGAAGCACTTCAGATTTTTGGGAAGCAAATGCTACATCAAAAGAAAAGATGGCAGAATGGGAAAGTTTGATTCTCATGTGGAAAAGGGAGTACTTATTGGTTAGTCAAGTACAAGGAAATCATACAAGTGTTACAACCTGAGATTGAACAAAGTTGTGGAAAGTATCAACGTAACAATTGATGAAACAAGTAGATAACAATTAAAGGAAGAAGATAATGAATCATTGGAAAAACTTTACGAAGAAGAAACAAAAGATGAAAAAGAAGAGGATCCGACAGAAGAAGAAGAGAAAGTTCAACAAGTGACTCCAAAAACACCTAGCAGACGAGTACAAAAGAATCATCCTTCAGATCAGATTATCAGAAACAAAGACACAGGAGTTGATACTAGAAGAAGAATGCGCTCACCAGAACAAATGCACCTAGCACTCACATCTACGATTGAACCAACCTATTTTGAAGAGGCCAACAAGGATGAATTTTGGAATGAGGCTATGGATGAAGAATTGGATCAAATAGAGAAAAATGACACTTGGGAATTGGTTCCAAGACCAAAGGATAAGAATGTGATCGACACAAAGTGGGTATACAAGAATAAATTGAATGAAGAAGGATTTCCTACAAGGAACAAAGCTAGATTGTTATGTAAAGGATATGCACAGGTTGAAGGAATCGACTTTGAAGAGACATTTGCCTCAGTTGCCAGAATGGAATAAATCTGATTTCTCTTAGCTTATGCATGCTCCAAAAATATTAAAGTGTATCAGATGGACGTAAAACCAACTTTTCTGAATGGGGAACTTGAAGAAGAAGTCTACATTGAACAACCATAAGGATTTCAGCTATCAAAGAAAACATTTTATGTGTGTAAATTAAAGAAGGCCTTGTATGGTCTAAAACAGGCTCCTAGATCTTGGTACTCTATACTGGATAAATATATACAACAGGGAGGGTTCGGAAAAGGAAGTGCAAACAACAACCTCTACATCAAGGTAAGTCAATATAGTATTTTATTAATTGAAGTTTATGTTGATGATATTATTTTTGGTAGTGATGATGACAGGTTAAGCCAAAAATTTTAAAAGGATATGCAAAATGAATTTGAAATGTCAGTACTTGGAGAACTATCCTTCTTTCTGGGACTTTAGATACGTCAAAGAAACCAAGAAATTTTTATTTCTAAAACCAAGTATATCAGAGAAATGCTAAAGAGGTTCGGAATGGGATATTTCAAACCAGTTATCACTCCCATGCAAACCAGTTGCAAGTTGAGCAAAGATGATGATTCAAAGTCTATAGATCAGAGACAATACAAGTCAATGATTGGTATCCTACTATATGTGACAACATTCAGACTAGATGTAATGCAGGTAGTTGGAAAGGTGGCATGATTTCAAGCAGCACCAAAGGAATCACATGTATTAGTAGTGAAGAGGATTTTTAGATATCTCAAAGGAACATAAGAGTTTGGATTATGGTATCCTAAAGGAAAGGATCTATCACTTATTGCCTACGCAGATGTAGATTGGGCAAGTTGTATTGATGACCGACAAAGCACTGGTGGAGAAATGTTCTACTTGGGTGAGTGTTTAGTATCATGGATAAGTAAGAAACAATCATCAATATCTTTATCTACAGCCGAGGTAGTGTATATTGCAGCAACCGCATGTTGTACACAGGTTCTTTGGATGAAACAAACTTTGACAGATATACAGGTTGAGTATGATAAGTCCGTTCCAATCTATTGTGTTAATACAAGTTCCATCAATATCTCAAAGAACTCGATGATGCACTCCAAGACAAAGCACATTCCAATCAAGTATCACCTTATATGGGAACATATTGCAAAAAAGAACATCAGAGTTGAGTATGTGGGCATAAAAAAACAAGTGGAAGACATCTTTACAAAACCACTTCCACGGGAAGCCTTTGAGTATCTTCACTAGAGACTCAGAGTTATTTATACTCCAAAATGAATAATTTTGAATTCTTATCTTATATTTCTTATATGTACACGAGGAATCACCATAAAGAGGATAGTTCGGTTAGGGGGAGAAACCCCAAATGGAAAGATACCTTTGTCATTGATGACAAAAGGGAGATATATATCAGATGTAGAGAACAGAGGCATGGTTCCTGGGGGACCATGAGTGATATGACTTCAGTATTGCATGACATGATTTTAGTATTGCATCAAAGTGTTGCCATCAATGCCAAAGGGGGAGATTGTTGATCAAGGTTGGTTGTCATTGATGTCAACCCTTGAAGAAAGTCCCGTAGCACAAAGGTTTGGGTAATGGACCCAAGTTTGTTTGATGTAAATATGACTCATTATTGTCTTTTCATGGTTGATAGTAAGTATAAATGGATGAACTCCAAAGTGGTCCCCTTATGGTGAAATCCCTCATGGGAAGACACTTTACGGATTGAGTTATCTTATAAGTATGGTTAGAGAAACCATGCTTAATTGTGCAATAATGAGATGAAGGTCAGTTAATTTTTCAGTGAAACTATCCTAGATGTATAGTGCATGTCATGCCATTTCTGATGGTATGTGGAACATCACATAACTCCTCACAGTTAGAGAGTTATGGCCATGTGAAGTTGAAGGACCCTCATGAGTCATCTAGAAGCCCCAAAAAGTCAAAGTGTTCACAAAAGAAATTATTTAAATAATAAAGTTAACGGAGAAATCCCTAAAATAAGGAAAGTGGGATGCTACATGAAAGTATAAATAAGAGGCAAGGCTCTCTCATTTAATCACACTTGAACACATTGAATATCTTTTGTTGTGTAAGGCTTATTCAAGTACTCATTGATACATCTGAAGTAGCAAAAGTCTAAGGTAGTACGAAGGGTTGACAAAGAAAGTTTCAGAGTTATAGAGAATACTAAAAAACCCTAGTTTCTGAGGTGTACGCAGGTTGACAATGTATTATGGTGCATACAATATGTGGGATGACAGTGTATTAGGGTGCATACGTACCTGGGTTGGCAGTGTATTAGGGTGTGTGCATGTTGGTAAATCCATGGAAACTTGAAGAGATGAATATGCATAAGTTCTATATTCTAATATCAAGCTCCCAGGAAGGTCTACAGTGCTCAGATACATCAGATATATCCATTGGTTAAAAAGGTATGTCTTATTTCTATGAATAGTTGGATTTTGATGTATGCATGAGAAATGGTTATGGAGATTTGAGAATTCTCCCTAGAGAGACTAGTGGTTGCATGGGAAATTCTATATAAGTCATAACTATAGAAATACAATGCTGGTATAATTTATCATTGATACATCTTGTTAGATTTGTGGCACATCTTATATTTCGTGGCATATAGCTAAGAGTTTTTATGGTACATGGTTGAGAGTTTCTATTTGTGAAGTGGTTGATGTATTGAGAGGTTGAATACCAAAGAGGGTTTGATGTCCGGATCATGTGAGAGATATTATACTTGTTTATGATTACACACATTTATATGGAACATGACTAGATATATATATAGAGAGATTTTTGGGTAAAGAGGATGCGAGAATTGGGTACAGATACAGTCTGGATACAATGACAGGTTACAAATCTATGTGAAAGAAGTTATAGAGGGTCAGAAGTTTTCAAGAGAAATGAAACCCTAGTTTTCAGAAGGCATACGTAGGTTTCATAACAGTTTGGTTGCATACATACGCGGGCTTTATAACAGATAGGGTGTGTACATACGTGTGCTGCAGCACTACAGGTCACTTACTTGTTGTATTTTTGTTAATACATGCTCAGTTCAGGTACATATTGATTATAGGGAAGTTATACATGTTGGATGCAGTTTAGTGGTAGAGTTTAATACTATTGTACAATGGTATATCTCAGAGTGATAGTCTGACAATTGTTTCATCATTCTACCTATACGTTAGGGAAGTTGGACGGGGCAAGGACATGTGGTTGTAGCCACCTTCCGGTTGTAGTCGGAGAACATAGGGGGTTGTAGCCTCCTTCTGGTTGTAGCTAGAGAATAGGGGAGTTGGAGCTTCCCTCAAGTTGTAGCCTAAGAAAATAGGGGGTTGGAGCTCCCTTCCAGTTGCAGCTGGAAAACAAAGGAAGTTGGTGCTTCCAATGAATTTAATTCTTCAAGACATATAAGAAAATGAATTCTATGGTTTTCTCCCGCTTTAGGTTTCTACATAAAACACTGGTGTACTATGCATGCATATGATTGTTCATGTGTTCATTGCTTATTTACTCTGTTGTTATTGGATGATAATGATACATTGATATAATACTTGGATTATATGTTTAAAAAGGATTAGATTGCTCTATTATTTCTTCACCCCCCCCCCCCTAGTAATCCAACATGTTCCAAAACCTAATGTGAGTTATATCAAGGAGGACCTAGAGGTGTATTCCATATTTTTTGAGGAGGATAATATTCCCTTGGAACAAATCGACTTAGATGACGGTATGTGGCACATGCACTTTGATGATTCATGCTTTAATGAAGGAAACAAAGTTGGCATTATCTTGTACTCTCACGTGGGTAAAATTCATAACTTTTCTTATAGGTTGGAGTTTTCTTGGACAAACAATGCCACTGAGTTCGAAGCTTTATTATTAGGCATTGAAAACGCCTATAATATGGGTTGTGGTCACCTTACAATTTTTTGGGATTTCGAGCTTGTTGTGAACCTTGTACGTAAGATATATTTTCCTAGCAACAAGTTGATTAAATGATACACCCAAACTATTTCGGAACTTATCTTGAACCTACTATCTTTCAACATTAATTATGTTAAGAGGGAATTGAACTCAATGGATGATCGATTCGCTGTTTTTCTAGCCTCTCCTGATCGGGAAGTTTTTCCAAACATACCTGATTGCACTTTTCAGTATCTATATAGTCCACATATACCTGAAAATATATAATCATGGCAGGTCTTTCCTAATGATGAGAGAATCCGTGCTTTCATTCAAAATGAACCCTATAAGCCCAAGGAAATTATATCCATGGAAGATAACAAGATTCCTAAAGGCTTGACTCCTTTAGAGAGTTCATTTTCATCGAGTGATGTAGGAAATAAATAGAAACATAAAGAAGAGGAATCAAAAAGGAAGGTGGGTAAAACCATCTCCTTGAACATTGGAACACCTAAGCCTCCAAAGAATGTTAAAATAGGTGCCCAATGTTGTGATGAAGAGAAAATGAAGTTTGCCAAGCTACTTGGTGAATTTCAAGATGTTTTTTTTTTGTCTTATGGGGATCTTCGTGGTTTTTATACCACTCTTATACAACATGACATTCCCATCAAGGAAGGCATAAAACCAGTTAGGAAAAAACAAATACCTATCAACCCTGCATTGGAAGCAACTATTCGAAAGGAGTTGGAAAAACTCTTGAAGGTTGGAATAATCTTTCCGGTCAAGTATTCTGAATGGGTTTCCAATTTGGTTATCGTTCAAAAAATGACTGGTCAGATCAGATTATGCGTTGATTTTCGCACATTAAACTGGGCTAGTATAAAATATCACTTTCCTCTCCCTAATATGGAAATGATTTTGAAGCAAGTTGCAGGGTCACAGATGATGTCCTTACTTGATGGTTTTTCTGGTTACAATCAAATCAAGGTAAAAAGGGAAGATAAATATAAAACCACTTTTATTACTCGTTGGGGTACCTTTTCTTATGAATGTATGCCTTTTGGATTATCTAATGTAGGTGTCACTTTTCAAAGAGATATGCAAATAGCTTTCAACGATTTGATCGACAAGATCATTCAGATCTAACTTGATGACTTAACTGTGTACTCTAAGAAATGATCAGATCATTTTGGTCATCTTAAAAGAGTTCTCATGCGATGCCAAAAATTTGGCATCTCTCTAAAGCCTTCCAAGTCCATTTTTGACGTTACCAAGGGAAAGCTCCTTGGACACATTGTCTCTGATTCAGGAATAAGCATTGATCCTGAAAGGATTGCTACTATCCTTAATTTTCCTGCTCCCACTTCCAAGAAGGAGGTTCAAGATTTTATGGGTGTTATTAACTTCGTCCGTAGGTTTGTTCTCGATTTTTCTATGATGGTCAAACCAATTCATAATCTGCTTAAGCAAGATCGTTCCTTTTCTTGGACAGATGATGTTGAAGATGCTTTTGTAGGGATCAAGAAAGCAATCAACTCCACACTGGTTTTGGCGAAGCAACTCTTTGATAAAGAATTCATTATATACACTAATGCCACAGAGGAAGCAATTTTTGCTATCCTCATACAAAGTGATGACCACGGTAACGAAAAACCAGTGGTTTACATGAGTCAAAGTTTGTCTGATGATGAATTTAAATATTCTTTTATTGAAAAACATGCTTTTTCTCTTGTTAAATTTGTTGAAAAGTTTCGCCACTTTATCTTAGGTAAGCATACGTTGGTAAAAGTCCATTTACCTGCTGTCAAGTTTTTGCACTCACAGACTTATCTTTCAGGAAATATTGCACATTGGCTTGCCAAGATCTAGGATCATGATTTAAATATCGTGACTTCTACCACTATCAAGGTATGTGACTTATCCCTTCACTTAGATCAACATGATCAAAATAGTGAAGAAATTGATGAATATGATAGTTCCCTATCAACACTATTCTACATTGATAATCAAATCCTTCCTGTGTCTGAACATCCTTGGTATAATAATTTAGTTTACTATTTACAAAACCAAATATGACTAGACAACTTAGACACCCATCAAAGGAGAAGGCTCCATCTTGAATCGACTAGATACATCATTATAGGAGACTTCTTGTTTGAAGATCTACTAATGGTATGTTGCTTCACTGTTTAAACAACAAGGAAGCACAAAAACTGTTGCAAGAAACTAATGGTTCTGCAAATTTTTTCATTCATGTAGGAGGTCATTTTTCTGCTAAAACCATTGCTTTCAATATTATAAAAAATGGATACTATTGGCCTTCCATCTTTCGTGACTCTTACATTTTTATGAGATCTTCTAACAAGTGCCAAAAAATTGCTAGGAAAGAACGCCTTTCATCCATGCCATTACAACTTGTCCTCTCAGACTTTCATTTTTCAAAGTGGGGATTGGATTTTATCGGTCCTATTAATCCTCCATCTTCAGTAGGACAAGTCTTTATTTTGACAACCACAGACTATTTTACAAAATGGACTGAAGTTGTCCCGCTTAACCATTCGATGGATGATCAAGTGATTTCTTTCCTTGAAAATAACATCTTTTCCATATTTGGTCTTCCATTGGAAATTATTACAGACAATGGTCCCACTTTTATTTATGCTAAGATAACCCAATTTTTAGCTAAGTTGGGGGTTAAACATTTCACCTTGTCAGCTTATTATCCCTAAGGAAATGGGCAGGCCGAGTCTACCAACAGGAATATGGTAATAATCGTCAAAAGGCTCATCAAAGATAAGCCTCATCAATGGCACACTCTCCTCACTTACGCCCTTTGGGAAGATCGCACTACCACCAAGGTGAGCACTGATTGCACTCCTTTCCAGCTTGTTTATGGTCAAGAAGCCATTCTTCCTATTGAGCTAGAACTTTCCTCCTTAAGGTTAATTCTACAAATTGAAGAATTGAATTCTTCTAATGTTTCAAAAAGGATGAGTGCACTCCTAGATTTATAGGAACAAAGGATGTTTGCCTTGGATAATATAAAAAGTAGACAACAGACTATTAAGAAGTATTTCAACAAGAGTGTCAAAACTGCCAAATTTAAAGTCAATGAGAAAGTACTGTTGTGGGATTCAGCTCATGCTGATAGGGGAAGACACTCAAAGTTTCAAAAATTATGGTTGGGTCCTTTCAAGATCGCTTTTTTCCTAGGTACAAACTCTTACATTCTAAAAGATTTACAAGAGAGATTGTTTTCCTACAACACTAACGGTTCTCACTTAAAAAACTACGTGGAACCAACTTGAAAAGTTTTAACGATGTTTGGATTTTCTGTATATTAGTAGTTCAGTTTTGTTTTTATAGTTTTTCATTACTTCTTTTCAATTCTTCTTTTACAATAGTTTGCATTCTTCTTTCATTTTAGTAGTTTTCCTTCTACTTTTGCAATTCTGTCATTTTATTTCTGTTGTTTAAAATTTTGTAGTTTCATTTCTGTTATGACATTTCTTGCTTTTGTTCTTTTCGATTCCAAATTTTGGTCAAGAATAAGATGTTGGATTAGTTCTACCATAGTGACACTCCTGCAAGGTATTGTTAGTCAATAACAATCAAGCTTACATAGCTTTTACGATGTTCCCCTTGAAATCATAATTTAATTTGTTATCTGCTTTCACTATTGTCTTATGAAGAAATTGGTTACCTCTCGATTTTACTTTCCATTTCTTCATCCATTTGAGATTCAAAAGAAAAATTCCATAAAATTTTGTCTACTTGAAGTTAAGAGCAAATTCTGGTTGAATGATTATGCATACAGGGATAAACCCCCTCATACTTAGCATTTTCCATGAGTTATTCCCAAATTCCCAGTCATTTTCCCATTAAATCCGCTCACTTCCCCCTGTTGCATGATCATTCTGGTTATATCTTCTTGATTTTTTGTTCTTGGTATACGAAACCATACATTCTGGGTTCTTAATCTATTGGAAACAAATTTCCCTGTGGAGTCACCAGTTTGTTGATGATAAAAATTGCAACGAGGAATTTCGCTCGCAAAGTATTGTTAAAGCCTATTATTTAAATTATGCTAATAAGATATAATACTAGTAGGTTGGCCCCCCTTGTAGACTGGAGGCTCATAGATAGTCATATCACACATTTTATGTTGTTATTTTGATGTTGCTTACATGGTCTTATATGGTTGATGATGTAGTCTTGGTTTTTTTTTGACATAATGACAGGTGAATGATGCGTTTTATGTGATGTTCTGTTATTCAAAGCTTTAATTTTATGTTATGATTGGCATACATTTACAGTGCTATCTTCGATCATGTCACCATGATTTGTTACCTGGATACACCTGCACAAGACATATGTTGGTAACAACATAAAACAAAAAGAATGGGAAAGAGGCTTATAAAAAATTCCAAAAGAAAGGGCCTGTACTATGCTATGTTAGAAGTTATGTGCAATTAAAATGAAACAAGTTAGTGTTAAATCCTAACTACAAATGGTTAGTGGCCATGCTGTTTTTAAATGAGTTTTATTGGGCACATTTGATATATGGTATAGTATGGTTTTGGCAATGGTTAATATGGATTTTGGGTGGCACATTGGGCAAGTAATGGAGTCGCAAATTTCAATGGTTTGGAGTTAATGTCATGGTTAATGTATTGGTCATTGATGGTTTTCATGTACTTTGAAATTGAATTTAGAGGAAGATGGAAGCGACGTGCAGTAAATGCACGCCACTCCATACTTCTCCCATCGGGCCATCACCCTATTATGGTTATTGTTGCATTTGGTTTTGCTGGTGGTTAAGCTCCGAGATTCAAGCATGGGAGGAAACTTTCAGCCAACTCACCCCTTTTTAAATCTATTGGTTACAAGTATGGTTCTTTTCACCCATCCATGAATTTTGCTCTGTGTATGAACGAATGATGGCTCAGTGATGCATTGGTTTGTGTTTTCCTGAGATTGGAAACTGTGTAAATACATGGGTCTTCTCTTTGTAAAGAATGTGTGGTTATTTGTTTTGCAAGTAAAAGGATTGGTTGGTTGAGTTATGCATTCATTGGTTGTTATACATGGTGAAAATCATGTTGGTTCTCTGTTGTTTTAAGTGGATATGGGTATTTTTTTGGAGGGTTTCTCTCTATTTGTCCTTGATGGCCGCTTCCCCACAGTCATGAGGGTAGCCATATCCAGTCGTTTCGGGCTGCTTGTGGTTGATGTGTATTTTTTGAACTACCTTTTGGGCACTTTGTATTTTCCAGAGTAATGGTCATGGGTTATTCACTTGGTCGTGGGTTTATTTTTGTGGTATTAGAATCAACGTATCTCATAAGTTGGTTATAGGGTGGCCATTATGCGAATATGTATGATTTTTGGTTGTTGGTGATATAAATTATGCCTTGGGTCTGCATTCCCATTGCCATTTTTATAATTTGGTTTGGCTCATGAGAAATGCATGAGGGTTGTTCCTTTGTGTGTCCTAGGTACTTGTTACTGTTCAGTGGGCATTCGTTTCTCCCCTGCATCATTGTCCTACCCTACCCGACGTTGAACTGTTGCACCATTGCATAGATCGAGAGTTATAAGAAAACCTATGCTTGTATTGAAGGGTCTCTTCATATTGGTTGATGTGTTTGGAGGACCTCCAGTATATTAGTGCTATTATTGATTGAGTGAAATCTTAATTGCTTCCTTCTATTTATTGTCTAGAGCCCCTTTTTTTCTAAAATTCCCAACTGTTTTATTCAAATTGGGCATCTTTTTGATTGTCAAAAATTGGTTGTAAAATAGAGTAGTCATGACAGTTGTATTGAGTATTATATCATCTCTATTTGATTGAGTTGTTGGGAAGTTGTGATCGGGGATGAGAAATGATATACAGCTAAAGGGGCTACCTATTTTTTGCTATGATAGTTGCGTCGAAAACCTAACTCATTTTTATTTTATTAAATTGGTTGATTGTGAGTCAATGATAATGTGAAGTCAATGGTTGTCTCTTCTAATTATGATTTCAATTGATGTATTCTTACAACATGGTGTCAATTTCTAGTTGGTGGCTGCTGTGTGTTTCATTAGTCCCGATCGGGATCATGGAAAATTTTGGAAATTGATGACTGTAATTTCGTTGTTTACTGTGTATGTATTATGGAGGCATCATGCATGTTTTATTTAATTGCACTATTAGTGATGAAGCTCGAGGTTTTGCATTATGTTTTCATTGCAACGTTTTATAGTTGATATAATGAAAAAGGCATGAAATCAAGCAAGTTCTAAAAAGTATGTTCAGTTTGAAAAAAAGACCTATGTATAGTGGTTGATATTTTATAGTGATACATGATGGATAGAGATGGAGCAATGTGACTGTGTGTTTCTTTGGATTTTGTTTTAAATGATAGGAAATGAAATGAAAGAAACCAAGTATTATCTTAACATGATTGTTGGAAGGAATAATTATTATGAGTATGATTACAGACTGTATGAATTGAGAATTTTTGAAGAAAATGAATGTGGGACAGTGAACAGTTTTGACACAAAATAATTGTTTAATTGGTATTGGTACCTTTTGTATTGAATACAGAGTTGTTTTTATGGATTACTTGATCAGTTTTATGAACATTACTCATTTTTTCCCCCTACCATTCTCTCACTTTTCGCACATTATAGGTCCCCCCGCCTTCCCATTTTCACTATCCACTCCATGTTCTTGAAATTTGATTATAGTTAAGTTAAACTCTGTATTATAACATTTAAAGGATGGTACAAGGATGAGTTACAATGATATATTCTTTTGATTTACATTACAGTTGGTTGTTTGATGATTTGTTGAGCAGTAACCATGACCTACCCCCTTTCATTTTAACACTTTTCACTCAATACAATCCCTCACATATCCCACAACCCTTATTCACCCCCTACTCATTGACAAGTATTAAATGATTTATATGGATTGGATTGCATGAGTCTTATGTATTGTTGATCCAAACTTTGTTTCATATATGGTTGTTGAAGTAACTATTTGTTAATCAATAATGCATACATGAATGAGATTTTTCAATAGAGGTAGCCATGGACGGGGTAACAGAGGAAGAGGAAATTGGAACATGGGCCCTAGAAGGCCAAGGTTTTCTATACATTTTGATGCAGAATCACAAGAGTTGAGCCAACTATTTCAAGCTGGATAATTTAACTGGATTGGACAAGGAGTGGTCCAAACTAGGCCAGAAAGGCCTTCCTTTCCAAGCCCCACATGTCCCTGGTATCCCAATACCCTGTCATGTCTCATTACAACTTGAAGTCATTGAAAACAATGGATGGAAAGATATTTTCCACTCGACAGTCTCCCAACATCATGGTCAGCCTAGCTTGTCTCTACCTGCTCCTCCACCTGTTAATCAAATTGTCCAAACTGCCCCTACCCACTCACTCGTACAATCTTCCCATGCAAGAAAAAGGTTAAAAATCGAGGCCCATCATTCTCTTGACAAAGGAAAATCCACTGCTACCCCCTCCTCTCCCTTAAATGACTCTGCCAAATCTGTGTCCTCCCGCATGCATTTGAGAAATGATTGATCTCATGTTATCAATGATATTAGGCCTAAAAGATCCACACAGAATAAAGAAAATTAAGAGATATCAAAGGGTGGCAACAACAAAAAGGGGAATATTTCCTCCCAAAATGACAAATATGGGGTTTAAGTGTTTTTATTTATTGATTTTTGAGAACAATTGACTTCTGAAATTTTGGACAACACACTATTTTTTTGGATATATAGATAATATATTTTTGGAAATAATTTCAATTATCATTGATATAAATTATCAAATTATTAGAGTGATGATGGCAGCCACAAGGAGGAATGTGTTTGATTGATTAACTAGTTGTGTTATGTTTGTTAAAGAACTAAAGGGAGTCACAAGGGATCCCACCTACTAGTT
Organism: Picea engelmannii; assembly: GCA_009831015.1. Taxonomy (NCBI): domain Eukaryota; kingdom Viridiplantae; phylum Streptophyta; class Pinopsida; order Pinales; family Pinaceae; genus Picea; species Picea engelmannii. The sequence goes on from ML866649.1 coordinate 38,240, forward strand.
ATTATTTATTAAAAACCCTTATTATGATTTTATTACTTTTCCCCCTTAACTAAAAAGTTGGTTGAGTTTTAATTAACTTAACTAAAAGGGTAGTTTAACTAATTCAACAAATTTTGATTACTTAAAGGAAAAAGGAAAAGGAGGAACAAGAGGAGGATAGAAGGAGAAAACATACTAAGGTATGCTCTTTGAGTTTTGTTGAGATAATTCAATTTTCATTCATTCTTTAATTCATTGAAAGCCTAATTATATTTTATGATAGCAGGGTCCTATTATAGAAAACAAGATTCAAGGCTGAATTACATCATTCAGGCACTTGTCTTTCAGAGGTGTTGATCTATCTTTGATAGTCTGTGTAGACTTGTCTGTTTATGAATTAAATTTCATGAATGATAAAGGCTATTGTGCAAAGTTGAGTGGGAAACAATCCATGGAAAGTTGATCCATTTTTTAAATTCCAGTTTTTTACTTTCTGTCAGAAGTCCTTTTGTATGGTTTTCATCGAGGACATCTAAGTTTGACTTTGGTTTTAATTCCTCGGGGAATTTTGTAAAGGGAACAATTTTTTGATAAATTAGAATGGAATCAATGATTGCTTTATGTATCATCTGTGTTGATTATTGACTTGGTGTTTTGACTTCTGTCTCTACATTTATTTATGCATCTGTTATGTTCAAAAAATTACATAAATATTGAATTTTTCAGCAACATTCATTTATAAAAAATCAACCTAAGAACTTGTAACCAATACTTGTGGATTAGGAAAAAAAAATTGATGGCTATAAACATAGGGTGGTATTCCCGTCTATATTGCTTTAGACAAGTAAGATATGAAATTGCTTGAGTAAGATCATTCAATATCTTTTCCTCAATAGGTTCTACACTAATTCAGACTAGAATTGAGATCCTTATTCTGCATCTCACCTCTCACCTCAGGTTTTCCCCTCATATGTGGCATGCAAGATTCCCTCAATATGCCCCATCGCACGGAGATCCTCTACCTCTTCCTCATCATCGCCCAATCCCTCTCACTTGGATACATACCTCTTCTTACTATTTATCTTATACTAGTAGGGTCGTCCATTGTGCGCCACTCCTGCTTTCCTTATTATTTCCTTGTTTTGATCCTCATCCATCATTATGGGGTCCATTGCTTCCTTCTTTTGGCCTCCTTCTAGAGCCCTCTACATATCTCAGATCTTCCTTAGTGCTTCCCTCAACTCCCCCATGCGTGCAAAGTGCTTTAGTTATCTGATTTCACGATCATCACACCTTTATCATGCAATAAGATCTTAATTGACATGTAAAGAGACCTAATGTACCTCCCTCTTGGTCCCTTCAAGAAATGTTTCTTTGTGGCAGTATATGACTTCATTGTATCGACTGCAAATTCAGTAATAAACTCTACAGTAATATTGTCTAACCAAACATCCACTACGTGCGTGAATTTATTATTAACCATTTCCAACCGTGCAATGTGTTGGAGTTACTTCACACACACCTAGGATTTATTTTTCTTAAGGTTTTTCCTTGTTTATTAGTCATAATTAGTCATTATCCAGTCTCCTATATTTTAGGGGAGAATATTCCACCTGGAGAATATTATCTTTCAGTTGACACTTCAGTTTGAATAGTTGAGTTGAGTTTAGATGTTGCATTGGTTTTGTCACCATGCAACATTGGGATCATCACCAACTCACTACTCTTTTTTCAGTCAATTAACTGAAGACTAATTGACTAGTTAACTCAACTAGGTGGAAGTTCACTCCTGTAACTACCTGAGAGACTAGACTAGGTGGCAGTTTACTCTTGTAACTATTGGTGTGTGTCCAGATCAATCTAGACCACCACTATGGCTCATTAGTTACTCATGTATCCTATGTCTATTGTAAATTATTGACTCTTTATATGTGGAATATGGTTAATGAGAATTATTCCATTCTTTATCTCTTGCTTCTTCTTTCTCAAATTCTCTCTACAAATGTGTGTGTTGTTTTCTAGCTAGATCTATTCTGTGTAGGTTCGACACATTTACACAGTATCAGAGCCGACAGACTGCTAATCAAAAGCTACACCAAATCATTTTTTTCAGGTACTGAAGATTGAAGAACACATAAAGATGGAATCTATGTTTTACTCACCAACAATAATTCTCACGCCTCATAACTATTTGGAATGGAAGCCAAAAATTCTACTTCATCTTAGATGCAGAGGCTTGTAACAAATAACTATGGCAATGGAAGTAGAGCCTGATTCTTTTGATGAGAAAAATGACTTTCTCAATAGACAAGATATGGCCATAGGAAGTATCAACATGTTTGTTTCTCTGGAAATTTTCCATCAAGTATATGAAGAATCACAAGGATTAACTCAAAACAAATTATGGACCAGATTGGAGGTTCTATTTGAGAATAAATAATATTGTGAATATTTCATGCAGGAGGTCGAACAAATAGAGCCATAAGAGAAGCCATCAGAAGATCAAGTCTCTTATTATGAAGAGTCTTCTACAAAAGTATTTGCAGAAATTTGTATAGCATTAATTGAAGATGATGTCTACTCCATTTCAGATTTATTCTCTGAAATTCATGTGGAAGATATATGGCATGCATCT
>ML866650.1:9462-21472 GCA_009831015.1 Picea engelmannii
ATGTGGGCCCCATTTGGGTAAGTTGGTGCATCAACTTCCCGGGGTCGTAACTTTTGCATACGATCTTCGTTTTAGGCGTGTGATAGCTCGTTGGAAAGGTATCATCGAGGAGATTCATTGTGGGGGCTCAATCATGCTTTTGTCTATCATTGAGCACCTCGATCTCAAAAAACCTTCATTTAGGCCCTCAAAATGGCCCCGAAAGTTAAACCTGCTAAAAATAGTAAATTGCCAAAATTGCCAGAAAACTGTTTTGAGCCAGTCGGAAAAGGTGGGTGGCCCCTGATATCCACCTGGATCAGCGGCATTCATATCATGCATTCCCAACAAACCTTATCACCTGTATCCTACACGTGGGGATTTGCCATGGAAAACCTGCAACTTGACTTGGAACATCTCATCGCCATGAATTCACTGTCCTCCAACATGATTTCCTCTCTTGTCGAACTCATTATAAATCTTAGATGTTTGACACTCTCTCCAGACGCAAAACCAAGCCCGAACTATGTTCACAATTTCCCCTTCCCAGTCCAGTTTGTTCAAAGTTTTCCCCCTGTGCATTTGTTGGATATAATGCACCTAGAATACACATTTTTCGCACCATGGTGACCTCTCAGAGTGCAAGGAAAGGTGCACAGAGAAACATAACTACAAGTTCCAAGCCCCAAAAATACTGGGAGTTGTTCTCACCTGCGGTGGGCATCCCCAAAGACGTGAAAGGAGATATTATTTTACCTACAGAGAATACTATATCAAACCATGCAGAATACAAAGCAGAGGGATTTGAACAGGAAGGGAAGACAATAGGATCCCCCTCTCCCCAACAACAAATTCCTAGGAGAAGGGGCAGGCTGAGGAAGAACAAGAAGACCATGGAAGTGCGAGTTTTAGAAGAGTCACGGGCTAGATCTGTAGCTGAAGAACTACTCATGCACACCATCTCGCTAGAACCTGTTGGAGGATCAAGCCATGAAAATAGGAGCAGAACAAGGAGAGAAGATATCACAGGAGTGAATTATCAAGAGCCATCTCAGCAACTGAAGTAGGAAAAGCTGGCTATCGTTGAACCCTATCAGGAAAACATGGAATTGAGGCGAAAACTAGCGACAAACACTATGGAAGTGTCAGCAGTGCAGGGTTGCGAAGGGAACATGGCATGGTTGAAAAGGAAGCTCAAAGAGGCACATGACACCATTGTAAAGATGCAAGAAGCACAAAGACTGGCGGAAGAAAGGCATACAGAGCATCCTAGAGAAGGTGAAGTGACAGAAAAGGAAGATTGCATGGATCTCACCAACGCGCAGGAAAAGCAAGTTTAGCAGGTGTTTGTTTCTACATTAGAAAGGCATAAGACAAATCTTGGCAGTTTTGAAGGACATGTTTCCCCAAATAACTATACCTTTTTTATAACAACCGTGGAAATCAAACAACCGCTTGTTGCCCACTCTCTTCCAACAAATGAACATGTAACAGAAATCAGAGCTGTTATAGAAAACAACAAGCTCTTGACAGACACCTGTTCGCTGGGATACCTGATCAAAGAGATACAATGACACATCTTTCTACGTATCTAAGCCTGACCGATGATCATATTTCCATGGAAAACCTAGAAATGGTCTCGAGTGAACATACGTGATTATTGTCTATTTTTGGAAAGCACCATGCAAAGAGTCTTTGGCACATGCTGCTCAGTTTTCCTAGTTTAGGGTTAGCAGTTAGGAGGCAGGGTAGCCCAAGCGACGCTGTCAATTATATATTTCATATTTTCGATGTAAGTCAAGTTGGTTGGAAAATGTGGTAGACAACAGCGATTGTATGTAATCTGAGTTTTGACTGGAATTTAATGCAAAGGTCCTGTAACTTGACAAAAAGATTCTAGTTGTAACAGTTGGATGTATTATGATTTCTCTCTCTGCGTATGTGCTTCCTGTTATATTTATTTCATATCTTTTTTCTGTCTATTTCGGAACGAATTTTTGAACTTACGGATTCATTGTATAGCGCCCCTTGTTCACACCACTTAGAGAAAACGTTTTCTTCTAAAGCTAACTCTGAATACGCCCACAGCGATGCTCCGAGTTACTTCCTATATTTTCTCCTGCCACACATTATGGTTTCACACTGAAGGTTGTAGTTCGCCTAGATTTATCCTCTTGAGTCCAGTCACTGAGTCATTTGTCCTGTATTTTCCTCAGACCGACCCCAGAGCCCAAGTCTTACTTTCCTGCGCCAATATAACCAGAACCCATTATATCATAGGTGTTAAATCTATCCACTGCTTTCAAATCCATATCCTGTGTAGAGACCGCACCATTTCTGAGAGACCCCTCTCCATATCTGAAAGGCTAGTTTCGGGTCTCAAAGTTGGTTAAAAAAGTTACCTTCATCGTTTGTTTATCAGCCAAACAGATTTACAGAGTGCCAACATTTTGGCATTGTTGTCGAGGATGAAGTTGAACAGATTTTCCTTGGGAGAACGAAAAATGTTACAGTTTGACCCCTGAGGGTAACAGAGGGACAAACATCAATACTGGCTAAAACCCTTACCCTAGGGACTCTAGTCCAAATAGACCAATATATCCAAGTAGCACAATTCATGAAACCTAGCTCCAAAGATGATTTACACTAGAGAGAATCCTGACCCAAACCCCTCAAAGCCTGTGTACGACCCCGAGAAGATCATGTGCAAGGCTAGAGAGAAAGCGCCAGACCCATTCTATTACCTGGACAAAATCCTATCCTTTCCCAAAGATGATGTGCAGATCATTGACGACCTTGATTTTGATGCATTCTTTGAGCAAACTCTGTTCAAGTCGAAGTCAGAAACCAATTTGGACGAGATTGTTTTCGACCCAAAAAATTTCCAAGCCCTAGTATCAAGTAATATCCCTTAGAATCTGAATCCTCCTAGATCTATGGCCGCCAGATTCGCTCCCCTCATCCTGCCTTCCCAATTTCATGACTTGCCTCAAAATTTTATCCAGAGGATCAAGCTCTATGATGCTGAGGGAAATGTTTTCGCTCAGAGGCACCTGGATTGGTTTAATGATTTCATCGATTTGGAGGAGGTGGACTACGCAAATGAAAAAATGAGGTTGTTTGCATAAATCCTTTCAGGATATGTAAGAAAATGGTTCAAATCCCTCCCTCCCGCGAGAATTCGGGACTTTACCGCATTCGAGATGTCATTCCTAGATAAATGGGGAGACAAGAAAAAACCCTTTGCAGCTGCTGACATAATACAATAACATGAAGAAAGCACTGGAAGAGACAGTGAAGGAATTCTCAACCCTCTTTTTGAAGGTGTACAACTCGATCCCTAGAGAAGTCAAGCTGCCCCCCAGTGCTCTGTAGTTGCGGTACATTGATTCCTTTGACAATGATTTCGCCATGTTGTTAAGAGAAAGAAGATCAACGAATCTAGATTCTATAATGAGTAATGTTTTCAAAGTCGAAGTAAACATGATGGCGTCATGGAAAATAAAACCAAGGTTCAACCGAGGTGACAAGAGACCCTAGGGAGATGCACAACCATTGACGTCGCGGTCCTCAGACAATAAATTTGACATGATGATGAAGACAATGGAGAGAATTTCCATGAGAAACAAACCTGTTTCCCGAGAACAGAATGACCCACCTCCCAAAAATCAGAACCTCGGAAGGGGTCAAATCCCTCAGATCAGACAGAGAAAATAGAAAGAGCAAAGGGATCAAGGTGACCAACAAACAAGACCTCCTTTCCATAACAAATACGTGGATGAGGATTTTGACCAGACATTCGACGACCAGATGCTTTGTTGCGATGACCAAAACCCGTGCGTGTTCTTGACAAAGAGCGAGCATGATTGGTATATGAGAAGAAACAAAGACTTAGTGCCAGAGGTCGATGATGATATGATACTCGAAACAGACGATGCAACGTATTGGGAGACAGAGGAGTTCTAGAAATTTTATCAAAATGCCATCATGCAGTTCCAGAAGAAGTACAACCTCCAGAGCAAAGACGTGCCTACTGAGTCGCAACAAACAAACCCCATAAAGAAGCCTTTGGTGGACACCCCTTCCACAAGCCGATCAAGTTCAGACAGTGCGACCAAGGATGTGACAGAGAAAGCTAAGTCGAAGGAGGAGGTCCCCAAGAAAGCTCCAGAGATAGGACGAGAGGCGAGCAGAAAAGAGGTAGAGAAAACTTGTCCCCCTTTAAATTTTTAACACAAGATGACCAAAATAAAAATATATGTCTTGTTCAATGAACTTATTAGAGAGGGAGAGTATCGGGAACAAATCATTAAAATGTTGAAAATGGGTGGGACCCCTGATACTCTGAATATTCAAGATGATCACCCTGCCATCCTTTTTGGTCCGCGCGTTGAAGAGACAAGTGATATCGAAGACATCCCTCCTTTCTATGTCAGTCTGAAGATCCATGACATGAACCTGCATAACACCATGTTGGATTCTGGCACGTCGCACAAACTCATGCCGAAGGTGATAATGGGTGAACTAGGTTTGGATGTCACCAGGCCATACAAAGACCTTTTCTCCTTTGATTCGAGGAAAGTCAAGTGTTTAGGCCTTATCAAAGACCCAATTGTATCGTTGGCTCAAATCCCCACTAAGAACATGGTCATGGACATGGTCATCGCAAACATACCCCCAAAATTCAACATGTTTCTCTCGAGGTCGGGGGATGCGAAGTTGAAGGGCATGTTGCAAATAGATATGTTGTATGCCACTATCCCTGTTTTTGGCCATGACAAAAGGTTTTACAGAGAAGTGATGCTAAAATACATGGTAAGCAACAAGACACAACCACACAATTATCCCATATACGTCATTGACACCGAGGTGGGTTCTTCTATATTCTACAATGACCTGAGTTTCGAAGAGGAAGAACCGGTCGCCATCATAACAGTTGAAGCGAAGACTGCGTGGGAAACAACAGAAAGCGCCGACCCAAAAGACCTCACAGAAAACAGGGTGTGGAACATGATTTTTGATGGCGCAGTGAGCAGAGAAGGAGTCGGGGCCGACGTATGGGTGAGCCCCCCTGAAGCAAGAACAAATATGTGCTCATGCAAGCTCGTGTTTGAATTCACTAACAACATGGCCGAGTATGAAGCACTAACATTGGGCTTACAAGTTCTGAAATAATTGGGCACGTAGAAGATAACAGTGCACTAATATTCTGACCTGATCATAAATCAGGTAAAGGGTGTATATCATACCAAACACCGGAAGCTGAGGGAGTACATGAATTTGTCTTTGGACCTCCTCAAAGGATTCTCAGAATATGACCTATCTACTATCCCTGGAGAGAAAAATCAGATCGTCGATGCGTTGGCCACCTCGGCCTCATTTTTTAAGATCCCCATATTCCCAAACAAAAGATATGAAATTGAGGTCAAGCATAGGCTGGTAGTGCCTGATAATATCAAACACTGACAAGTGTTTGATGATGAAAAACAGGTGGAAAGATTCCTCCTTATGAGCGATTAGTTCATTAATACAAACATTGTCGAGGAATGTTGTGATGACGAAGATGAGAGCACGGATGCACGCAGTAATGATGACCCTTTCCAAAACCTGATCGCGGGAAGGGACATAATACAATTGAAAAATAATATTATTCCAAAGCAGTTGGTGCCACTGGAAAAGTTGTTTGACGAAAATGATGTGGCTAAGAACCCCAAGATCACAACAAGTGAAGAAGATGTGGAAGACTGCAACATCGGGACTGAGGAGAACCCAAAGATGGTAAAATTATCCAAGACACTCAGTCCAGAGGTCAAGAAGGACTACGTAAAGCTCATAAAATATTTCCCGAATGTCTTCGCATGGAGCTACAATGACCTGAAAGTGTATGGCATGAAAGTGATCCAACATGTTATCCCTCTCAAGGAAGATCAGAAACCTTTCAAACAGAAGCTGAGATAGATAAATTCCATGTTGATGTCGTTGATTGAGAAGGACGTAAAGAAGCTTTTCGACACTAAAATTATTGTTTCTTTGAAATTCTTGAAATGGGTAGCTAATTTGGTACCTATAAGAAAGAAAAGTGGTGAGATAAGAATATGTGTAGACTTCCGAAATTTAAATAAAGTGTCTCTCAAGGACCACTACCCCCTTCCTAAACTGGACTACATCTTGCAAAAAGTGGTGGGGTCCCAGAAGATGTCTATGCAGGACGGGTTCTTAGGATATAATTAGATCATGGTCCACTCAGATGACAGAGAGAAAATGACTTTCACAACTCCATGGGGAACGTTCATGTACGCCAAGATGTCATTCGACCTGATGAACGCTGGAGCCACTTTTCAGAGGGCCATGGACATCGCGTTTGCTGATGAAAAGTACAAATTCATCATGATTTATCTGGACGACATCACAATGTACTCTACCTCTAACAAACGACATCTCGAGCACCTGAAGAGATTTTTCCAGAACTGCAGAAAATTCGGCATATCACTGAATCCGAAGAAGTCCCACTTCGCGGTAGAAGAAGGAAAGATGTTAGGGCACATCATTTCCAAGGAGGTCATTAAGATATACCCTAGCAGGTTTGAAGGGATCCTTAATATCGACACCCCGTGCAATAAAAAGGAGATACAATCTTTTCTGAGAAAGGTGAACTTTTTGAGGAGATTCATCTCAAACCTAGAGAAAATCATAAAACATATAACTTCCATGCTCAGAAATGAAAAAGAGATCAAGTGGAACCCAGAGGCCAATAGGTCTTTTGAGGATATCAAAGTGGCACTGACTAAATCTCCTGTACTAGCCAGCCTAGATTTTACGAAAGATTTCCTCTTGTTTTCATTCACCTCAGAACATACTATTGTCGACATGCTGCTACAGAAAGATGGAAAGGATTTCAAAAAACCCATAGCTTACTTCAGTCGGACGCTGCACAACCCTCCACTAAGGTATGAAATTATGGAAAAAAAGGCGTATGCCTTAGTGAAAGCTTTGAAAGAATTCATGACATACATTTTTCACTCCCATGTCATTGCTTGTGTACCTAGCAGTTCAGTAAAAGATATCCTGACTCAACCTGACCCGGAAGGAAGGAGAGGCAAGTGGATAGCAGCCATGATAGAATACGATATTGAAATCAAGCCTACAAAGCTGATCAAAGGTCAGGGTCTTGAAAAGTTAATGGCACAGTCAGAGTGTGACACTGTAGACATGAATTCCATCCTTGATCTATCGAAATACCCCCAAGAAGAGAAAACTATGTAGGCGCCTCACCAATTCATTGATTCGCCATGGTACATGGAAATCATTTATGTGCTGGAGAATCTCCAGGCCCCTCCGGGTGTGAGTAAGACTAAGGCTAGATTTCTCAAGATTAAAGTGGTTAAGTTCTACATCTTGGACAACTCACTCTACTGGAAAGACCCCGGGGGAATATTGTTGAGTTGTTTGCTGGAAGACGACACAAAGTGGGCCATACAATAATTTCACAAAGGCGAATGTGGAGGACCAATATTGGAAAACCACCACACACAAAATCTTGAGGGAGAGATATTACTGGCCTACAATTTTCGCTGACATATATAAGGAGGTCTCTAGCTGCCACGAATGTCATATTTTCGATGAAAGAAGAAAGATGCAACACCTGTCACTAAATCCGATCTCAGTCGAAGCACCTTTCATGCAGTGGGGTCTAGATTTCATAGGAGAGATAAATCCACCATCCTCTATGCATCACAAATGGATACTCATGGCCACCGACTATTTCACGAAATGGATAGAGGCGATCCCCACGAAACAAGCTACCAACGCAGTCATCATCCAATTCCCGAAGACGAAAATATTGTCGACGTTTGTGTGTCTCGTTAAGATAATTACAGATAATGCATCTGCATTCAAGTCTAAGAGGATGGATAAATTTTGCTAGGATTATAACATAACCCTGGGACATTCCACGACATACTATCTGCAAGGAAATGGGTTAGCATAATCCTCAAATAAGAGCCTAACTAGGATCATCAAAAGACTCCTACAAGAAAACAAGAGATCCTGGCATAAAAAGATTATATACATGTTGTGGGAAGATTGGTTTACCACCAAGAAGTCTATATCAATGTCACCTTTCCAGATTTTTTACGACGTGGATGCAATTTTCCCTACTTCACTGGGACCGCCCGTCAGGAATTTGTTGCAAGAACAAGAGGCCGATCCAAATTCTACGCAGAGGATAATTAATCAGCTAATTCACATGCAGCAGGTGAGAGAGAAGGTGTATAATCTGTTGCAGCTCCATCAGGAAAAGATAAAGAAAGCCTTCGATAAGCGTTCTAAGCTAAAGGATTTCTGGTTGGGTGATCTAGTTTTGAGATGGGACATGAGAAATGAAGGTAAAGGGAAGCATGAAAAGTTCAACCACCTTTGGACGAGTTCGTTCAGAATCAGAGATCATAGCGAAAAAAATGATTATTTTCTAGAAGGATTAGATGGAGAAAGTTTTGATTGGGACCCTGTAAACAGCAGGTTCCTCAAACATTACCTAATGAAATAATATCTGTTTGAGTCATTTGTCATTGTAAATAGTCGTTTTATTTTGCATCGAGTCAATAGGTCAGTAGAAAATTGAAGCTAGAAGTGAAGGCCCTAAGTTTATGTTGAAGTCTTAGAAGTTGTTCCAATAGGTTTAGTTTGTTTTCCATTCATCAGTTATTTTTCTCAGTGTCTAGAGGTCAAATAAATCCCAATGGTCAGGCACCTGGTCTACTGTTCTTTGCTACCTCACAGGGAGGACAACATCCCCGTTGGATCCAGCTATTAGCGCCACCATTTTTATTTCCATTTAAGATTCGGTTTTAAGTCACGTTGCAACCCATGCATCCAAACATTTGAAATCAAGTACGTAGCACTGTGAGGTCGAAGTCAACAAGTGGTCGGTTTCCCATTGAAAATGGGAAGGGATGTCAGATTTGAAACTCATATAAGTGGTACGGGTATGCCTTTTCCAAGAGAGTCGAGTCTTGTTGAGAACCCAGTCTCTATGTGCCTAGGTCGATTCAAGTGGTTAATGGAGATCGCATCAGCAAGTACAATAGTTATTATTGGTTCATAATGAAAGCCAAGGGAATGAAAAATCGCGGCATTCGTATCATGCATGTCCAACAAACCTTATCCCATGTATCTTACATGCGTGGATTTGCCATGGAAAACCTGCAACTCAACTTGGAACATCTCGTTGCCATGAATTCACTGTCCTCCAGCATGATTTCCTCTCTTGTCAAACTCATTATAATTCTCATATGTTCGACACTCTCTCCAGTTGTCGAACCAAGCCCGAACTCTATTCGCAATTTCCCCTTTCCAGTCCAGTTTTTTCAAAGTTTTCCCCCTGTGCGTTTGTTGGATATATTGGGCAAAAAATACACATTTGTCGCACCATGGTGACCTCCCAGAGCACAAGGAAAGGCATGTGGAGTAGCAGAACTGGAAGGTCCGAACCCCAAAAATACTGGGAGTTGTTCTCACCTGTGGTGGGCATCCCCAAAGACGTGAAAGGAGCTATTATTTTACCTACAGAGAAGACTAGATCAAACCGTGCAGAATCTGAAGTGGAGGGATTCAAACAGGAAGGGAAGATAGTAGGAGCCCCCTCTCCCCAAAAAAAAATGCCTCGGAGAAGGGGCAGGCCGAGGAAGAACAAGGAGACCATGGAAGCGCGAGTTTTAGAAGAGTCGTGGGCCAGATTGGTAGCTGAAGAAGTACTCATGCATGCCATATGGCTAGAACCTGTTGGAGGATCGAGCCACAAAAACAGGAGCAGAACAAGGAGAGCAAATATCATAGGAGTGAATGATCAAGAGACATCTCAACAACTTAAGCAGACAAAGTTGGCTATCATTGAAATCTATCGGGAAAACATGGAATTGAGGCGACAGTTAGCGACAAAGACTACGAAAGCATTAGCAACGCAGGGTCGCGAAGGGAACGTGGCATGGGTGAAAAGGTAGCTCAGAGAGGAACATGACACCATTGTACAGCTACGAGAAGCACAAAGACTAGCGAAATAAAGGCATACAAACCATCCCAGAGAAGGCGAAGTGGCAGAAAAGGAAGCCTGCACGGCTCTTGCCAGCGCACAGGAAAAGAAATTTTAGCAGGTGTTTGTTTCTACATTTGAAAGGCATAAGACAATTCTTGGCAGTTTTGAAGGACATGTTTCCCCAAAGCACTATACCCTTTTGATAACGACCGTGAAAATCAAACAGTCACTTTTTGTGCACTCTCTTCCAGCAAATGAGTGTGTAACATAAATCAAAGTCGTTATAGAAAACAACAAGCTTCTGACAGACACATGTTCACTAGGATACCTGATCAAAGGGATACAATGACACATATTTCTTTGTATATAATCCTAACCGATGATCAGATTCCCATGGAAAACCTGCAAACAATCTCGAGTTAACAACATGATTATTGTCTATTTTTGGAAAGCACCATGAAAAGAGTCTCTGGCACATGTTTCTCAGTTTTCCTAGTTTAGGGTTAGCAGTTAGGAGGCAGGGTAGCCCAAGTAGCACCCTTGTTTATATATTTAATCTTTTTGATGTAAGCTGGGTTGGTTGGAAAATGTGGTAGACAACAACTATTGTATGTAATCTGAGTTTTGACCAGAATTTAATGCAAAGGTCTTGTAACTTGATGAAAAGATTCTAGTTGTAATAGTTGGATGTATTGTGCTTTCTCTCTCTGCGTATATGCTTCCTATTATATTTACTTCATATCTTTTTTCTGTCTATTTCAGAACGAATTTTCAAACCTGTGGATTCTCTATACAATGCCCCTTGTTCACGCCACTTAGACAAAACGTTTTCTTATAAATCTAACTCTGAATTCACCCGCAACGACACTCCGAGTTACTTCCTGTATTTTCTTCCACTGAAGTTTGTTGCTTGCCTAGCCTTATCCTCTCGAGTCCAATCACTGAGTCATTTGTCCCTTCTTTTCCTCAGACCAACCCCATAGCCCAGGTCTTACTTTCCTGCACCAATATAACCAGAACCCATTTATCATAGGTGTTAAATCTAGTCATTGCTTTCAAATCCATATCTTGCGCGGAGACTGTGCCATTTCTGAGAGAGCCCTCTCCAAATCCGAAAGGCTAGTTTCGGGTCTCAAAATTGGTTGAAAAAGTTGCCTTCATCGTCTGTTTATCAACCGAACAGATTTACGGAGTGCTAACAAAGACTATGGTAAAAGACATAAAGAATATTTATTACTTCTCAAATTGTCAGTTGCAGACGCATTATCTCCAGAGGTAATAAATTCCACTGTAACATTTTTCGTATGGACGAATATCAAGAATATGTATCAATCATCAAAATTTGGGCAAGCATTTTATTTGAAAAACCATGTGTTTTCCATGAAGTTGCAAGAAGGAGGATCAATATTTGAATATCCATTGCAATGAAAGGATCTCAATGATCAATTGTTTGTTATTGGGAAGCCAGTAGACGATGAGGATATGGTTTCTTTAGTGATGCAAATCATTCCACCATCATTTGATTCATTTTTTGAGTCGTTGCATCTACTTGGGGATACTCCAACTCTTACATTTGAAACCCTATAAACATTTCTTCTACATAAAGAAAGGAGACTAGATAAGACTAAATCATCAACTTTGTCCACTATAGAGAGTGCATTTAGTGCACAGTACAAAGGTGAAAAGAAACAAAACAATGCTAACCATGCAATCAAGAAACCTAAATTCATATTTTATTACTGTGATAAGCCTAGACACTTCAAGAGAGATTGTCGGAAAAGATAATATGACTTGGAAAGAGGTTAAAGGAAGTCAATACATGAAAATGTTGCTAAAGGAGATGAAGAAGAAGCAGTAGGTGAGTTTGCATTTGTGGCATCACAAAATCAATCATCAAAATCTACAACTTGGTATTTTAATTCATGTGCATCTCGACATTACACATGTCACAAGCATTGGTATGTAAATTTCATTGAAGATAAGAGCCATAGCAAATATGTT
>ML866651.1:5487-21471 GCA_009831015.1 Picea engelmannii
GGTGGCTAACCAAAACCCATGAATACCAGCTTTCTAAGTTTCCCCATCAATCACCCCAACAATGGTCAAGTGGATTAGTGTAAGATCCAAGCAGTCATCCGAAATGAAAGGAACCTAATGCATACATAAGAAGGTTATAACAATCAAATATGACACATACCATGACACCTCGTACCAATTACCTCATGGAGCAAGAGTCCTCTCCGATGCAAGCCCAGGCCAGTGGTGATGGAAACTGCTACTGCTGACAGGACAAATCTGACGTAGGAGAAGAGAGATGGGCCCTCCAGGGCCATGCTCAAGTCAATCCGCTCTCGATACTCCATGTCTAGGACCATGTGGGCCTCGAGACATGATCTCCTAGTTATCCCTAGATATTGGGGATAATAGGATTCATAGCGACACTTTCTGGTGTTCCCAGGTATGATACCCTCCGTATCAAAGGGATTATTCAGGGGCAACAGGCAATCACCCTGATAGATGGTGGGGCCACCCACAATTTCATCGACGCTTCACTAGTATCAAGACAGACACTTTAGGCATAGGAGTTTGAGAGGTTTGATGTTGCGGTAGCAGATGGCCACACAGTGGAGTGTCTAGACAGAGTTCCAAACTTAGAGATGAAGTTAGGAAACTACACAATGAGAGGCAAATTTTATGTGGTTGACCTATCGAACATAGATGTGGTGTTAGGAGTTTAGTGGATGATTACCTTGGGAAAAATCACTACCAACTACCAAACCTTGGAAATGGGATTTAGAGATCAGGATGGGAAGAAAGTTGTTCTAAGAGGTATGTCGACAGGAGCACCCAGGACAATTTCAGCCAAGAGGATGGAGAGGATATTCAGACATGGGCAGGTAGCATATGCCGCAGAATGCTTGATCACTACTCAGAAGGATTCAGAAGGTAGACAACAGTACCATACAGAGATCAAGAATTTATTGGGACAACATCAGCAGGTCTTTGAGGCAATTCCACCAGGGAGACCACCTGACATGGGGTTTGAGCACACCATTGAGTTGGAGGAGGGGGGAAAACCTATGATCATCTCCCCCTATCGTCATCCTAGGAGGTTCAAGGATGAGATAGAGAAGGCAATCGAGGAATTGTTGGCGATGGGACACATCAGACCAAGCAGCAACCCATTTGCTTCTTCAGTTGTCTTAGTTCTGAAGAAGGATGGCACCATGAGGATGTGCATTGATTACCGAGCCTTGAACAAGAAAACCATGAAGAACCGGTACCCTATCCCACGCATTGACGAGTTGATGGATGAATTGCATGGGGCAGTTTTCTTCTCAAAAATTGATCTACGCTCTGGATATCATCAGATCAGCATCCGAGAGCAGGACATAGAAAAGACGACATTTCGATGTCATTTTGGACACTTAGAGTTCCTGGTTATGCCATTTGGGCTAACCAATGCACCCGCTACATTCTAGTTTTGCATGAACCATATATTCAGGGATCAGTTAAGGAAATCAGTCTTGATTTTCTTCGACGACATCTTGATCTATAGCAGGTCCTGGCAAGAGCATATGAGGCACCTGGATGAGGTATTGAGCATCATGGAGGCACAGTCATTATATGCCGAAGAGTCCAAGTGCGAGTTCGGTATGACATAGATGCTTTACTTAGGCCACATCATCAGTGCACAGGGGGTACAGGTGCACCAAGAGAAGATCAGGGCCATTTTGGATTGGCCGACGCACAGGAACGTGACAGAATTGAGGAGCTTCTTCGGGCTGTGCAGCTATTACAGGCGGTTCGTCCGAGGTTTTTCTTATCTTGGAGCACCGTTGACAGATATTACCAAGCATGGGGCCTTCATATGGACCGAGAAATCACAAGAATCCTTTGATCACTTGAAGGAAGTCATGGGTACTTGTCCAGTGTTGGCACTACCGGACTTCACCTTGCCATTTGTACTAGAGTGTGACACATCCGGCGAAGGGATCGGTGTAGTTTTGATGCAGGGAGGACACCCCATTGTATTCGAGAGCTGGAAGCTTAGTCAACATGAGAGGTTGTACTACATTTATGACAAGGAAATGTTGGCAATCATGCATGCCTTGACCAAGTTCAGACAATATTTGGTGGGCAGCAAATTCGTGGTCAAGACCGATCACAATAGTTTGAAGTATTTCCTTAAGCAGAAGGACCTCAGTGAGCGCCCACAGAAATGGGTGACGAAGGTGCAAGCATTCGACTTTGACATAGAGTATGTCAAGGGGAAGAAGAACATTGTGGCCGATGCACTATCGAGGAGACCTGCGACATGTTTTTTGATGGAGATTTCAGCAGATTGGAAATCCCACTTGTTAGTGGAATATTCCAAGAACAAGTTCGCTTGTGAGGTGATGGATGGGAAGATACAGGATGACCGGAATAGGGTCATTGACGATGTCATATTTTACAAGGATAGAGTCTACTTGGTGCCAGATTCAGGGCTCAAGAAGAAGATCCTCATCGTAGTTCATGATTCACCTCTAGCAGGCCATCATGGGTTTTTCAAAACCTATAGACAGATCAGAGAGAGGTTCTCATGGAAGGGCCTCAAACAGGACGTTATGAGACACGTCAGTGAGTGTGTGACTTGCCAGTAGAACAAGTCAGAGCATGCTCTTCCAGCAGGGCTACTTCAGCCACTCCCCATTCCAGAGCAGAAATGGGAGAGTATATCTATGGACTTCATCACAGGTCTACCCAAGGTCCAGGGTAAGGACTGTATCTATGTAGTGGTCGACAGATTGACCAAGTTTGCTCACTTCTATGCCATACCGATAGTGTACAGCGCAGTTTAGGTAGTCGAGCTTTTCTTCAGGGAGGTATTCAGACTTCATGGGTTGCCGAAGAACATCATCAGTGACAGGGACAGTCGGTTCATAGGGACATTTTGGAGAGAGTTGTTTCGGTTGGTGGGGACAGAGTTGACACCTAGCACTAGCTATCACCCTCAGACAGATGGGAAGACCGAGATTGTGAACAAGTGGGTTGAAGGGTATTTGAGGAACTATGCAGGAGGATAGCAAAGAACGTGGGTAAAGTGGTTACATTTAGGAGAACATTGCTACAACACCACCTTCCACATGTCCATTGGTATGACACCCTTCTGAGCATTGTACGGATATGATGTTCCCACTTTGGTAGACTTGATCTTCGGGGAGAGCAGAGCTCCCAAGGCCAAGGATTGGATCATAGAGAGTCAGGAGATTCTCAAGTTGTTGAAAGAGAACCTGCAGACGGCGCAAAACCGACAGAAGATAAGTGCGGACAGGCATAGGATAGAGCGCAGCTTTGAGGTTGGCGATTTGGTTTTCTTGAGATTCCAACCCTACAGACAGTCATCTCTGAACAAGAGTGGGGCCGAGAAGCTCAAGCCCAGATTTTATGGTCCTTACAGGATCATTCGCCGAGTAGGCGAGGTTGCTTATGAGCTAGATCTTCCAGAGGGGAGCAAGATTCATAACATGTTCCACGTGTCTTGCCTCAAAAAGGCAGTGGGACAATTCATTAGCACATCAAAGGAGCTTCTCCCGTTGGATGAGGAGGGACAACTGGAGTTAGTTCCGGAGGAGGTTTTGGAGTTCCGGGAGCGAAAACTGAGGAGCAGGGTCATCAGAGAGTGTTTGATCAGATGGAAAGGGCTTCCAGTAGAGGACGCTACTTGGGAGAGCAAGCAGGTGTTGCGGCACCCTTGACTGGTATTGCTTGAGGACAAACAATTTTGTGAAGGGAGGACTGTAATGTCCCTTTCCAAATAGGAGCTCCAGAGAGGAGGCTTAATGGTCTAAACCACCCCGTTAGACTATATCTAGGGCCAAAGAGGGGTAAACAGGGTTACTAGAGGTCACTTCAGTCATAGGTGTTATATTCAGAAAGTGACATTGAGCTAAAAAGGGTTAACAACGCTTTTAAGTCATTATGAGCTAAAAATAGAAGTCAACAGTGAATTAGAGTTTCAGTAGTGATTTAGGGTTTTGGAAGTCAACAGTGAATTAGGGTTTCAGCATGATTTAGGGTTTTGGAAAGCTATAAAGGAAGGGTCAGTGACCTAATTCATCATTATGCAGATTATGACTTGTCATTGAGGAGAGAGGCGCATCTCAGGAGAGATAGTTTAGTGGATTCTAGGAGGACGACACCAGTTGGCTGATTTCGGTGTTGAGAGACACACCCTAGTCACCAGGAAGATCACACAAGTCTTCCATCATTCTTTAGCAGCAGTTACGCAGTGCTCACATATTCCGGGTATTATCTTTAGTTGTTTATTTGTATTCCGGCTAAGATCCTTTTGTCTTTAGATCTAGCCGAGTGTTGTCATTTTATTCAGCCGCATTCGGCCTTTGTAATCTGCAGAGATATCATAATATAAACGTTGCAGTCCTTTGTCGCATTTATTAATTGTATGACCATTTATATGCTGTAAACGATTGATCCTACACACATGTTATCAACGTTTCCTAGACTAGCCAAGTCAAGAACAATATAGTAACGTTGCCACCACTGGTCACCACACCAGGGCAGTGTTCCCTGATTAGCTCTTGAACAAAAAGAAAAATAAAAGAAATAAAAGAATAAAAAAGAATAAAGGCAAGAATGGGCTTGGAAAGAATGCATCCATGACAGGTACAGCTCGCCTTCTACAAAGGCACCCACGGATAACACATTGCATCCTTGGCCCTCATTGCACCCACATGTTTGGACTTCCCCTAACCACATCACCCACTCACATGGTTTTGATGAGGTTTTATTCTGGGAACTCACCTTTCCAATAGGACACTAGCCCAATAGAACGTTTTGTCTTTTCCTCCAGATTTGTATAGCAGGCTTATGTAATGTCTTTCAGCTATTGACAGATGTATTAGGGATTTTATGCATATGTTTAATAATATTAATGATGAGATGTGATTGACATTGCTATGATCCCTGTGACTGATGAACCCATGAGGGCGTAGCTTTTGATGTGTAGGACCATGCTCGACGAACAGGTACCATTTGGACCGGTACACATGGGGAGATGATCAGTTTGGACCTCCATGGGGCTGAAGAGCCCACCAGATGGATGTTGAGACCCCATCAGGGGGAAGAGACAGGACAGAAGATGATCGGAGACTTTGCACCAAAGAGGAAGAGAATGTTCCACCAGAGGCACCTCGACACTGCTTGGCCTAGGGGGATTGACCCACTTTCAGAGGGACGTTGGCTCTAGATGGCCCAGGATGTCACCAGGAGACTTATGATGTCATCATGAGCATGTTGACAGATGGACAGGGCAGTTGGCACGTGTGGCAGCTTGGACGAGCCCAATGAGGGCTAACGTCTTGCTTCAGGAGGCTACATTTGCCCTGATAGGGGCTAACGTCACCCTGGGAAGGGGTGACGTCTTACCTTTTTGCTTGATTAGGTTTTCAACTTGAAAATTTAATGTAGAACAATATGATTTGATATTTTGGTCTTGTCAGCCTTTTACCTAACCTAAAATGTAAAATTAGGTCAAGGTTTTGTATAAATGAGAGATTTTGACTCTCATTTTATCATCACAACTTACTCACTCATTAGTGAGGTCTGAAATTGGTGCCCTCTCTTGGGTATTTGGATGGATTAAGTGATGCGCACTTGTTGAAGGAAGTGATTTTTGGCATTTATTGTGTTTCTCTTAAAGGAACGTGTTACAACTATGGTTTTGATGGTTATTTCTTGATGAATTGTAAGTATTTTTCTGCAAAACTTATTGAATGAATGGTTGTAGTTTAATTTCTTGCATGTGTTTATGAATTTTTTTGAATAAAAAACCCTAGGTGACAAGCACACAAGTAGGTCTTTGTCTCATGTCCCTTGATAGAGAAACTTTCAGCCATTGAAGAAGGAAGAAAGAGCCTAGTAGTAGCTACACTCCTATTTCTTCTTCCCCTTTGCTATCCATACCAATTGAAAGCCAAGAAGAGTGAGACGTCCCTGGCCTATGTCTACTACACTAGGGCCGTACTCTTTCTAGGGTTTGCTGAAAGGCCTTGCTGTAGCAACACCTCACCTCATCAAACCCTCTTGTTTTGGTTATATTTTATTCTTGAGCTAGCCATTTTGCCGGGAAGGAGGAGAGAGCACGAGGCCTTGCTTTAGCAACACCGGAGTGAGCCTCTCTCCCCTAGGTTTTTGATTTTGAGGCCATGCCTTTGCAACACCTCAAAACTCTTCCCTCTAGTCCTTGAAATCTTGCATCCTTCAACCTTTGTGTCCTTCACTTATGACTCCATTAAACCCTAAGGCACTGATCTGAAAGTCCTCTAACGTTGAAGTGAAGCTGATCAAACAACTTTCTAAATTCTTTGAATTTCAAACCCTAACCTACTAACCCTAAGTTGTTGACGTCATCATTGGATATTTCATCTTTAATGCAGCAACGCTTTACTTTATAAGCAATTGAATGGTGGTTTAAAGCATTTATTAAATGAAGTGTTAATTGGTTACATTGAATGCCACATCGTTCCAATATTTATTGGTGAAGTGTTATATCTTTTCATTTTGCTATTGATAAACATTGACTTCGTCAACATTTATTGCTAATTGCTTATATATATTTATCAGATAGTCTTATGAAGTACTAACCCATTGAAATATAGCTTGCATATATTTGTTTGCTGTTGTCTTGTTCTAGGCAGGTGTTCTTCATTGGGGATTTACTTTATTATTGGCTATTTAGCTGGGACTTTCTGTTTGGGTGGTGACTTGTGAAGGGGGGAAATCTTATCTTTGTCTTACTAGCCTCTTGCCTCTTGAAAACCCCAAGTCACCGGGGACGTATCCCCTGGGCCTAACCTCCCTAAAGAGAAAGAACCATCCCATTGTGGTGACATTGGGTGGGATTGGTTCCTGTTACGCCAATTTGGCCTTCTATCTTCTAGCCTTTTCTCATAGCTACAAACTGTGCGATAACATGTACCATGGCCCTTATCTTAGGGTTTAACCCATACACAAAATGTTCTGCTTGTCGTTGATCGGTATCCATGTATGAGACATATTTTACTAACTCCATGAACCTGATCTCATACTCTTCCACGATCATGTTTCCCTGAACTAGAGCATGAAATGCTCCTACCTGTTGTTCCTCGTAGTATGCAGACAAATGTTTCCTCCATAACCTTTCTTCAAAAATCTCCCATGAGACAGTGTTTGGGGTAAGGTGCAATTGCCTCTCCATGTTACCCTACCAGTTCAAGGCATTGTCCCTCAACTGAAGATCGCTATTTTTGCCTTTGATGTGGAAGCATAGTCTCTTAAGGAGAAACATCGTGTCACTCCTTCCAACCATGCCTCCGCATGTTCACTTGCACGACCCCCAACAAACTCTGGGAGTTTGATCTTCTGTAGTTCTCTGGTGATGTCCCCTGGTGGAGGCCCTCCCTCTGAGTCCCTTGCCACTTCAGGGTTACCCACTCCAGATGGTGGGGGTTCCACTTCGACATCAACTAATTGGCGTCCCTTTAATGTCTCATTAATAGCCTCTAAAGAGCGCAAAATGAGAGCTAATTCAGGTGATGGTAGTGGCAGCGCCGACGATGGTGGTCCTTGTGATGATGCCCCTCGGCCTCGATTTCCCCGAGTCCTAACCATCTTGAATAACTGAAACTGCATCAAACCAAAGGGTTATCAGGGAAGAGTTTAAGGCATTCCACATTCACTCAGACTTATAATTGCAAACATAGGGTTAGGTGTAAGTTTTTTTTTACTTGTCTGTAAACATACATTACTCTCTTTAGGGTAAGTGGCTAAAGGTCGGGGTCGAAATCCTCTAAGCTTGGTAACTTGTTTGGGTAAGTTGCTAACTTCCTTGCCTTGCCAGCTATACTAGCACTGCGAGGTACCTGCCAATTACTGTTACTTACCTCTTTAAGTCCTTAGAAACTTGGAAACTAAGTACAATGTTTTAAACACAATGTAAATTAATTAATAAACCCCCAAACAACCCCATTTGATTGACGCATTGTGCACATAATTCTCTATCATGGGCTCTTCCCTTAGTGTTCGATGCTTGGGATTGACACTTGGGCTTGGAGTCATAAGTAATGACTCGGGTGTTTGGTAGTATGTAATGTCAATAGCTTGGAGTAGTGGGCTCGATAACCAAACCCATAATTTAACATTTGGTGAACTCCATGACCAAACTCAAAAGCCCGGGTTAAGTGACTTGGGACTAAACTTGAGGCAAGTGGCATTGGGCTGAGTGACTTGTGACATTATCCCCATAACATCAGACCCATCTATATGTACACTTTCATCTTTGTAATTCATTATCCATGCTAGTACTTCATCTTTTACAATGCAATTACACCACATTAACCTTACTAAGTCACACTACATGTGTAAATTAATCTCTATCCAAGAAGAAAAGCAAATGGCCGAGGTCTATGAGTAAAACAAATCTCCTTGGACAAATAAAAAAAGGAGAGAGTTGTCTTATGTCTTGCCATTAGTGGACATTAGCTCCATTTCTAGAGTAATCTCACTTAAGACATACTTTGTAATATAGTTGTATTGGCACTTGATCACAATAGGACTTGGGGATTGGGTTCGATTTTATATATATATGTCTTTAGATTATTTTAATTAATATAATTTTTTTTTAATAAAATTTTAATAATTTTAAATGACCTTAATTAATTATTAAAATATATTATAAGAAAGAAAAAAATATATTAAAAAAGTATTAAAAATATGTCGCATAATGCATTCTGACCTGTGGGCTCCCTCGGAGACTTGGCACTTGGTCTTATGTGTCGGGCTTTGGTGCTTGAATCGAAATTGGATCGGAATTTGTGTTGAGCGCTTGATGGCTCGGGGCTCAACTTGGAGATTGGGTCTTCATGCCCATTAATTTTATATTTATATTATAAGAGGAAAAAAAATTCCGAATAAGGTTGGGCGAGGCCCGCGTGCCCCCCTCCCGCTCTCAAACCCTACCCCGTCCCTTCTTACTCACACAACACACAATACTCTGCTCGACCACCTCTTCCTCTGCAACAGCTATGGCCTCCAGGCTCCTTTCTCATGGGAGTAAATCCTTTTGGTGCTTCTTTGCAACAGCCATGGTTGCTAGGCTTCTTGTGGGTTGTCTTCTGGGTGCTCTTTGACATTACGTTGGAAAGCTCGACATCTGGTGTATGGGCATTGCCTTGGCGTTGCTTTGGTGCTGACAGTTTGGTAACTGCCTCAGTTTGGTTGTTGCAGAGCACTCAGAGTCCGACAGTTAAAACGCTATACTAGAAGTTTGACTTGGACCTTATACAGAAGGGGACCAAAGCAAGGCAAGATGGGCATTCCACTGAAAAACGAAGAGAGTTCAAGTTCATCTATCTTTGCATCCTCTCCCGTAAATCATTCTTCTTATCATGAAAATGCTAGTGCTAATGGAAATAGTAATAGCAACAACGGAGTAGATTCTTCTCATTCTTCCTCTGAAGCACCTAGTCACATATTCTTATATGGAGACTCAAGGTCTGATGCTCCTAGCAATACACAAAACCTTTCGGGGTTGCAGAACAAGCGAGCCTGGCTTCTTGGCAGCCGCCTGTATTCATTAAGTTAATCCGAAATGGGCATATGATTCTCTTGTAAATGGCGTCTTGGGATGAGTACCGCGAGAGAAAGTTGAAACCCACTACCAAACAGTCAGGCTAGACCCCATCTGATAAATTTAGGGTTGAGCATGGATTATGTAGTGGACTGTGGATAACCTCCTCCCATTTTCCGACCTGCCAACGGCTAGCTGTTATGACAACCATGGCATGGGTTCCAGTCCATTTGTGGGTCTTTGCAGAGTTGATTGGTCAATCTATCTACTAGAAGATCCAAATTTCCACAGTTACATCGTGCTTGTAGATGCGATCCCATGGCAGCAACAACACAACAGTGTGGATCAAAACCTGTCCGATATAAAAAGGAGAACCTAGGTTTGATAAGGCTCTTTTCTCCATGGTTACTTCCTTCAAGCAGAGTGTCTATTGGGGAATTGGAATACTACTCAATGTAAGGCTAAACTATGCTTCTTCGTGGATGACTGGGTTTCGAGCACTTGACATCCATTGGTGCACTCCCTTAATGAATTTGGTGACACTTTGGATAATGACTTGGAGTTGGAATTCGACTTAGATAGTGGGTTAAAACAACTGAGCCTTTAAAAAATATGTAAAGTCTAACTTTTTTTTTTCATAAAATTTTAATCTGGCAAAGCTCAAGGCTCAAAGGTAACTGTAACAACCCAAGTTGGATTGCAAATGAAGAGGTTCCAGACCATGTTGGCACAAAGACAAAATCCTAGTGTTGTGGGTGGTTAAGCCCAGGTTTCAGTTTTGAAACCGGGCTCTAATACCATATGTAGAGCCTAACTATTTTTCAGGACTCAAAAATAAATAAAAGTTTTCTAAAATCTCCTATTGAAATGACTTAATTTAGTTTATAATTTCTTTCATTATTTTCTTATACCAGGAATAAACAACAACAACATATTGATGATAACAACATAATGACAACAACAACAACATAATAATAACAACAATATAGCAACATATTAATGATAACAACATAATAACAACAACATAGGGATGACAGACCAACTGGTGAAAAACATACCTCCACCTGCAGATTTGGTTGATTCAGCCCCTGGTTCACTTGTTCTTGTGCTTTCCCAAACTATCCAACTGAATATTAACCTCCTAGCCAACTAGGAACAACCTCTCCGGCTCCCTAGCTCCAGGGATCCTTGTGATTTCTTGCCTAGTTACTAGGTATGATTACTTTCCCAACAACAAATGAGTTACTCCCCTACTTAGTCTAGATGTGACTACTTTGCTAAATAACAAAGATATTAACACATTATACAAGTTATACAAGCCTTACGATATTGCATGGATTGGCTAGGCCAAATCACTTTGCAAGGTGTAGGCAAAAGTGAATTAAAGCAAATAAATTGACTTGGAAAAGTAAAATAATTGCACCTACCCTCACAACCTTTCCTTAAGGACAAGTAGGGAAAAATTAATGAAAGTAGAAACAAAAAATTAATCTATCCTAGCCTTCCGATTTTGCATGGATTGGTTAGGCCAAATCACTTTGCAAGGTGTAGGCAAATTAATTATTAACAAAACAGAAAATTATTTTTTAGAGAAGAAGGCAAGCCCAAGAGACTCTCTTGGGTTGCTTACAATGCTCGAAAGAGATGAGAGAAGGAGAGAGTTTTGAAACTCCAACTTGGGAGGCTCTTTTAGAGTGTTTTGAGGCCCTAAATGGGCAGCACCTCCCCTTTTTTCGACGAGAACCTGCAAAAAACAACAAGCTAATGCTTGTTGGAAATGCTGTAAAAGTACTTGAAAATGTTCAGAAATTTTTGTTAGTACAAAATAAAAATTTATAGGTAAAAATATGAACAGTAAATGTATATTTTTATGCTATTTTCAGAACAGAAAATGCCTCAAATCAATAGGGAAAGATGAAGGAAAATAACAAAATTGTTTGGAGGCTTATGTTGGCCCAACAAGTAAATTTCCAAATCTAAAATCTACTTGTTTGAGCACCTTGGTGATCTGCAAATGGTGTCAAACTTGCTACAGAACCAATCAAGAGGTGAGTAGATCCAATAAAAGAGTAAAATACTTTACTAGTTCTATTAAAACTACCTCACTAAAACAAATAGAAATACTTCTACTTATTCTACTGAGCAAAATACTTTGCTATGGATCTCTTAATCTAGGCAAGTAAACAAGCAAAAACACTAGAAACAAAGCAATATCACCTCAATAATATTTTGTATAACATCAAGAAGACTCCCAATGCCAATATGGTGTTCCTCCAAAGCTTCCTTTATTCATAAAAAATCTGCATGCAAATACTTGCAACAAAACTAGAAGAAATGGGAAAGAGAGAGAGAGAGGAGTGGGAGAGATTTGGGCATAGTGGTGTTGCTCTGAGAAAAAATGAGAAATGAGGAGGTAGACATTCTTTGATACTTGGGAGAGAGGAAAGACCCCTCTTGGATGAGCTCCAAGTGTCATACATCAAAGATATAAAGACAAAGTCAAGGAAGGGACACTTTTAGGGTTTTGGTAGTTAGTTAGGGTTTGAGGGGTGAGAGGTGAAGGGGGGAAACACCTTTTGACTTGTCAAACATTAAGTTAGACTCAAGGGGGGCGAAAGTAGGGTTTTAGGCATTTTTTCAATTTAATTTTTTATTTTCCCTAAGTTCAAAAGGAAGGGGGGAACACTTTTTACTAGAGAGACATGACTTTAGGTTGTTGGCTAAGCAAGGGGTGGTTCTTTAAGTGGAAAATTACTTTTACAACTTAGAAAAAAGGTTAGGAAACCTTTTCCAGTCTCTCTCATGTCCTATTTCTCTTTTTACAAATTTTGACATTTTTACTTAGCCAAATTAAAGCAATTAAATGCTGACTCTAGAGTGACTTGGGCTCGTCATAGACAAAGATCTAGCAAAACTTGTCCAAATGAGCTAAAATTTGGGCTCCTCATAGACAAAGACCTAGCAAAACCTGTCCAAATGAGATAAAACTTGGTCCAAGGGTGTAGGGGGTCTCATGCCATTTGTTTTGAGTACTCATACCCCTATCAAAATCCCCAAGGACCAAGTTTTTACATTTTTACATCAAATTTAATTAAAATTACCATTAAATGGGTAATTTTATTAAATTAAAAAAAAAAACTATTAAAACTCGACGAAATTCCACAAGACTCTAGAAGATGTCTAACATGGTCATTTACAATATTCCTAGACCCTATTCACCCATTGGGCTCAATCATTAGATCACCTTTTACCACTTTGGAGGATTATTGTGAGTGAAAAACTCAAGGGTAATTAAAAATTACCTGAGGATAAAAATCACTCGATGAAAGGACTTCCCTAATGATAAAGTCCTAGGTAACTAACCTAAAATATGACCCATGTTGACTCATTACATTATTATCCCACGCAGAGGAGCGCACATTCTGATTACAAAAAGACGTTCTAGGGGCAAAATTTGCCTTGTAGAACCAAAAGTCTTCAAAAAACGTTGTACCCCAAGGTACACAACTTCATGGTACATGGAGTTGACCCCTAGTCAAAATAGGTGGTCAAAAGGAGGGGGAGCATATATTGCAACACCCAGGATTGATGTTGTTTGAGGAAAAACAATCATGGGAAGGGAGGACTGTGATGTCCCGTTCCCAAGAATAGCCTCAACAGGGAGTGACTTAGTAGTCTATTTGTTCCTGTAGACTATAGTCAGGCAGAAACAGGGAACAAAGGGAGAAATAAGGGTGAATAAATGGCTAAAGGATGAATTAAGCCAAAAAGCATAGGAAAAGTCACTTAAGTCAAAGTCAACGGAGAAATAGAAGAAAAAGGTGTTAAGGGGGGACTTAATTAATTAATCACATTCGACTTAGGAGGAAATGCACCTAGCTTAAGTGATGTCAACGACAAATTAGATCGGGGGAGGTATAAGAAGAGGAATTCGACCTAATTCCTCATTATGTTATGATTTTGAGTTGAGAATAAGTTCTATAGGAGGAAGTTGACCTCTTAGATGTTTTGTGGATTTCTGGAGGAAACCACCACCCAGATTGGTTTCGGTGTTGGAAGACACACCCTAGCCTATCGGAGATACCATCCAGGTATTTCACCGTGCCAGATCTGTATTCAGTAAACCTAGTTCAGAGATTGCGCATTGTAGCCAGTGAGGGCGCAAGGGTTAGAGACAGTTTTGTGTAGCTAGACGAGACTAGGCCAGATCTCACCATTTCGACCCGACCCAGTTGAGAGGGAGCTAGGGTGCTTCTTTTGAGCTACCATTCATCATATTCTGACAGAGGAATTTCCTAGTGCGCAACAGGCAGCCAGGAAGTCTGCAACACTTGGAGAAGTACAGTGAGGGTTCTAGAGAGCTAATTGAGATAGATCCGGAGAATCCCTCCCGATTTAGTACAGAGCATACCAGGGTGCTCAGTTTGAGCCATACATCGCCAGATTCCGACGATGGAATCACTGGGGCGCACTAGTTGTCCAGGAGAGGGGCGAAACCCCTAGGGGGTCCATCTAGGGTCCAATTAGATCAGTAGAGGACCGATCTTTAGTTTGCCAGTCACCAGGTGGAGTTGTGAGCTTAGGGTGCATCATTTGGGACAGTTTCCAGGCATATGAGACGAGTATTTCCAACAGGGCGAACTTTCCAGACATTTGCAGTAGTTGTTGTGACTATTCGAGATTGCATGCAACAGATCTACACATGCATGTTGTCGATTCTTCCCGATCTTCTGTATACGGGTATTTCTTGTTGTTTTGCATTGTATTCCAGCGACGATCAACTCTTATGAGATCTAGATGATGAATAGTTTCTATATTTCCTACATGCGCATTGTATTTCCTGCTATTTTCTATAATACATGCTATTGAGTTGTGCTGGTTTCTTTATTTCACATGCATCATATATTTTGCTCCAACAACTTATTATATGACACACACATGCAAAATCACCACTCATGTTAAACAAAGTAACTAAAACACATCTAGAAACCCCCAGAGTATTAGATTTGAGATCCAAGACATCATTTTCAGTAAAGTCCATCCAGACCCATTAGATCAGGGATATTTCAAAAAATCAGAAAAATCAGCAAATGTTGTTTTTGTGGAAACATGTTTCCAACATGTTTTCAGTCAACTCACCCTCTCTTTTAGTTAACGAGGCCTTGTTGGCATCCAAGTAAGAGTTAGAGGTGAGTTGTTGTGAGCTTACTTGAGTTTGGAGAATCTCCCTCATGAGGTGGCACCCTCATGAGGAGGTGCGCCTACCTCTTGAGAGGTGGCGCCCTCCTCCTCTCCCTTTTGCTCACATGTGTTATCTATTGGGATGGAATGAGAGGTAGCAGCCCAGACATTACATTTGTCACTCTTCCTTTCACATGTGGTGTGCCCTCCCTCTCCAAGTGGTGCGCCCTCCTCTCTTGAGCTCTCCACCCTCTTGGCTATATAAAGGAGCTTGCTCTCCCATTGTAAACTAGATTGGTGGACCTAGAGTTATGGTTTTGTAATATGCTCTCAAGATATTGTGGAATAAAGATTTGAAGACTTTGGAGGTCACTTTTGTTGTCTTGTGCCTGTTATCCCTGATATCTAGGGATAACTAGGAGATCATGTCTCGAGGCCCATAGGTCCTAGAGATGAAGTACCAAGAGGAGGATTGACCTGAGCATGGCCCTGGAGGGCCCATCCTTCTTCTTCTTCGCCAGACTCGTCCTGTCAGCAGCAACAGCATCCATCACCATTGGCTTGGACTTGCATCGGAGAAGACTCTTGCTCCATGAGGTAATTGGTCCAAGGTATCATGGTATGTGTCATGTTTGATCATTATAACCTTCTTATATATGCATTAGGTTCCTTTCATTTCTGATAACTGCTTGGATCTTACACTAATCCACTTGACCATTGTTGGGGTGATTAACGGGGTGACTTAGCAAGCTTGTATTGCCATTATCTGGTCAGCAAGCCAGGGCAGTGACCTTTGGTTGCATGGCCAAGGGAAAGGGGGTCTCATCACGAGCCAACCTTATCATTTTTGTGAAGATACCAGTGGGTAACACTGTCAGCTCTGGTCACCATGCCAAGGCAATGTCCTCTGGTCAGACCTTGAAGTAAAAAGAAAGAAAAACAATAAATAAAGAATAAAGACAATAAGGGGCTTGGAAAAAGTGCATCCATGATGGGTACAGCTCACCTCCTACATAGGCACCCACAGACAACACCTACCCTTGGTCTTACTATAATTGGACATCCCTAAACCATATCACTTCATGAACATGGCTTGAATGATCCTCTGAGGAAACTTTCCTTTTCTTGTGGGTATTAGCCCAATAGGTTATTCTGTTGGTTTCTTCATCTTTGTATAGTAGATATGTGTAATGTCTTTGAGCTCTTAGATGATATGTTAGGGATTTCAT
>WSFP011432479.1:0-21471 GCA_009831015.1 Picea engelmannii
ATTGAGAACCTCATTGTCTCCTTTATATGAGCTTTCCTTTGGT
This sequence comes from Picea engelmannii, assembly GCA_009831015.1. Classification (NCBI taxonomy): domain Eukaryota; kingdom Viridiplantae; phylum Streptophyta; class Pinopsida; order Pinales; family Pinaceae; genus Picea; species Picea engelmannii. The sequence goes on from WSFP011432479.1 coordinate 44, forward strand.
GGAGGACTGAAGTGGTGGAGGCCCAACTGGAGGGAGTTAGTTTCTCAGTTCTAATATGTGCCACTACATAATTTTGTCACCTATATACTTATGTTTATTATTTTAATAGAAATACTCTTTTTTCGTCCAATTGATATCTTACAAATATTTGAACTATTATTCCATGGACGTATTTGTCATGTATGTTAATAGATTATGCTAATCTATATGATAACATTATATATTATCACCATATTCGTGTGTATCTTGGTTTCTGAGGACAAGTTGCAGGTATGAAGCTTTGATTTGCATGCTCATCAATGGTCTTCATCGAACGTTCAAACGAGGTAGGCTCTTGACCTTGTGTTGTTAGCATTTCATTTATATAGTATACTTGGTATTAGATTTGATTTTTGTGTTTCATTCTGTTTGTTGTGCTTTATCCCATGCCATAGATATATTTTCCTCATAACAAAATTGGTGACCATACTGGGGATTGATCTTTTGTTTTTGGGTTTGGAGTGTTTTTCTCTTTGACTTACTCTCTGCTAGCCTAAGTTTCCTTATTTCCTAATTGCTTGACATCCTATTTTTACTTTGCATCTGAGTTTATTCACTTAATCCTTGACCTGGAAATGTTTTACTATATATAAGTGGTTTTTCCCTTGACATAAACGTACATACATGGGTTTTCCTTCTGTAGGGCACACACATATGCAATTTTTTCTCAAAGAGTCGTGTACATCAACTCTTTAGGCTTACTAGTTGAGTTTGGTTGGTTGTTGAGTCTTCTTGGGTCTCTATCCTAACTGTTAAGTGCTTACAGAGTGATAATAAACTTTCTTATTATTTAATTTTCAGGCGATATTCTTTCTTATCATATTTTTCATTGGTTGTCCTTGCACATTTGCCTAATTGTTTTATTCTTGGTGTCCTGCTTGGCTTGCCTTTTTTTCTTGTAGTGGGGTATTCATGTGAAGCTGTTATTCAGTCCTTGCATTTTATTTTCTTTATATCGAAAATACAGAAACAATTGCTCATTTTGCATTATGGAATTTTCTCTTTTGATTATTTAGTATTGATCTTGACACATGTGGAAATATTGCATTTTATTGAAATTGTAGAAATTGCATTGAAAGTTGCATTTAAAAGCGTACCATCTTTTGATAATTTAGTATTAGGAGTTAGCAGTATTTTTATATTCGTTTCTTTGATATGATGAGTCATAATATCATCAATTTCACAACCACGCCTCTTGAGTAAACAAAATCCATTAAATTAATGTTGATTAATTGAAATTGATTAGAAACAAATTTATTTTTCAAGTGTACACAAACAAGCATAGGACATAGGGCCTTGGAATAGGATTTTGTGAGTAAACTTATCCAAGGCTATTAAACTAAACATATGTGTCTGACCAGGGTGTGGTGAAACCCATTGTGTAATTAGTGATGTCATGAGGCTCCCCTCACACCGGAGTTAAGCACGAGGTTGCACCAAGCTGGTTGCAGAGATATCCCTCAAATACATTCTTAGAGTTAGAGATATTTCTAGGGTTCTATTCATATTTGGGGGTCTCTCTAGTACCTTTACCTCCGTGAGAGGCGGTTCTTTAAATATTTTTGGATTTGTTACCATACCCATACGGTGGACTGAACTTATGATTGTTCACATGCACATTGGTTATATTGTGGTGAATTTAGTTGCTTGACATAAGTAACCACATAGGTTACTTGCAGGGTTTATTCTACAGGTACCCTGAGTCAGATAAGGGTTAGGAAACACACAACCTTTATGGAGGATTACCTCTCCTGGGGGGTCTGACCAACTGCGATGTTAATCCCACGAGGGTCGTTATAACTAAGTCTGATATCTACAATATTTTGAAGGGAGTCTCAGGCCCCTATTGGGTGAGACATACCTACTCTAGTGAGGGAGGCCCCTTTTCAACCACTATATCATGTTTGTGTGCATTGGCCTTTTTTCTTTACTTTGTTGTTCTCTTTGATTATTAGTTTTCCTTAGAATTTTGTATTGCAGCATGATTTTTCATTTCCATGGTTAGTGGATCCCCCATGAATACCTTAGTTAGCGATACCCATCCCATGGTCTTTTCTCATTCCATGGGGACAAATCCTTTTTTATTTTTCAGTGGTACGTCGAATCATGATACTCAACCAATACCTTGGGCCCCTGATCCCTTTTATTTTTGTATACTAGACATGTCTTCACACTTTCCATCCTCTGTCTCATTGTCTTATGTGAATCCTATCTTTGGTTCTGGGGGAATGAAGCCTCCTTATTCTTCCTTTTCATTTGGTGGGGGTCATATCCCTCAACCAACTCCCATGGTGGGAGGTTGGACTCCTCCTTCCTCTGGACCCAATCCTAGCTTCAGTTTTCTAGGATCGAGTGATCAAATGGGTGGTCCTTCTACTTTCTACATATCGTTCATCTATCCTTGTTCTTATATGATGGTTCCTACATATTATTTTCTCATGGAGAACCTCCCTCTGACCTAAGGTGTTTCATCTAGAGGGAATAATTTTTATAGTATGGGAAACCCATTGCATGAAGTTCCTTTTTCTGGGGGAAATGTATATCCTCACACGATTAACCCTTCGGAGGAGGATACTATCCTTTAGAATAGGGCCATGGTGTATATCAGAACCCTGCTTGGCCTATGATCTCTCAAAACTAGTTGTTCCTAAGATATTGGTATATAATGTTGCAACCATCTGCTCCATGTCATCCTGGAAGCATAACTCTAGTCCCTGCAAGTCATATTGGTATTATGTCACCAACCTCTGCAAGTCATGTTGGAGACATGTCACCAACCTATGCAAGTCATGTTGGAAACCTATCATTATCCTATGCAAGTCATGCTGGGGAAACACAACCAACCACTATGAGTCATGCTAGAAGCACAAGTCCAGTCACTATGAGTCATACTGGCATTATATCATCAACCTGTGCTAGTCATGTTGGAGATAGGTCAACAAACTTTACAAGTCATGTTGAAGACCAACAACCAACCGTTGCATGCAATGCTAGGGGCACAACTCTAGTCACTTCTAGTCACAATGCACAAACATCACCAACCTCTATTAGTCATGTTAGGGATTTATCACCAACCTCTACTAGTCATGTTGGGGATTCATCAACAACCTCTACAAGTCATGTTGAAGATATGCTACTAGCCTCTACAAGTCATGTTGGGAGCATGTCACTAGCCACTGCACCTCATGTTGGGGGAATTGATATGATTTAGAAGCCTATATGTATAGGAAATAATCCCAAGTTCCTTTGTATAATTGTAAAGGAAGTCACCTAACTCACTTGTTCCCTGCTACTTCTATGGTACGAGAATCACAGTCCTTGCCTGGGGGTCCTTCAGGTTTTAAGTCGTCTTTGGTTTCCCAACATTCTAATCCTTTTTTGGTTGATACAACGGTCGTGTTGATGCATTCTTCGGCCAAAACCACTCTTGTTTTGGGGAGTGATGTGTCTCTTTACCATGTTATCTCAGATATTCTTCAACCAACGGTCGTGTCGATGTAATCTTCGGTCGACACCACCCTGATTTTTGGGAGTGATGTGTTTCTTGACCATGTTGTCTCGTATCATATTCAACCAATGGTTGAAGAAGTGGTCGTGATGATGCAATCTTTGGTTGATCCCACTCTTCTCTTAGAGAGTGAAAAATCTAAGGAAGTGGCATTGCCGATGCATTCTTCAGTCAATCCCATTGTTCTTTTGGGGGGTGATGCATCTTTCGACCATTTCCTTAGAATTTATATATTTTTTACCTTCTACACAAGTGAGCATCCCACTCTCTTTGAATATTCTCCCTCCAAGTCCTAGGATGGTTTCCTTGGATTGGAATGATCTTGTAGAGCCTCAACTTTCTTCTCTTCAAGGATCCTCTGCAAGTATTTTATCCTCCTCTGTTTGGAAATCTTTTGGTTCTCCCAAGATTGTTTCAACTACCAGTAAGTTTCTATATTTCGTCAGAAGTTCTGCATGCGAGACTTGGCCTCCTCCATTATATTTTTCTTGGAACAACATCCTCTAAGTCTCGGTTAAGCTCTTTTCTGACTCTCTAAAAAAAGTGAAAATATTGTTGATTCAACTTGTCTCTTTCACACTCATTAAATGGATTTGAAAGGACATCTATTTGGTGTAAGTTTAACCCTTTTTTGGACCGAGTAGACTACTTACGAAAAAGGAACAATCTCGTCAACATTGTCTAGAAGAGTTCTCCTAGGTATTATTTTATACTTTTTCGGGCCTAGGGGACTAAATATTGGACAAGGACATTATTTGGAGTTAAATTGTAATCACATTCCATCATCATGCTTGTAGTATTAAGCCTATTTTTGGTTCCCTCTTTCTTGTTATAAGCCTCTTACCTCAACAATTTGCATCACTAGCTAAGAAGAGCCTTGTTTATATCCTTTGTAGCTTAACACCTTGTACCCTAAGAGGAAACATTCCCCCAAGTGTCCATACCCTACATGCAGTTCCTTGCATTGATCATAGGTATTTTGCACTATTTGGAGCTAGTTTCTTATTCGTGACACTTGTTTCCTCTCTTGTATCATAGCATTTATTTGCCTATGAAAAAAAAAAAGACAGGCAAGAAAATAATGTTATCTCATATCGGTGACAGTCGTGTCACCTTTGAATAGAGCACAAACTTTTGAGTCCAATGTCATCCAAATTTTCGGTTTAGCGTGACCTTAGGAAGCTGAGCTCATTACTTAGATTTTACTCCTTTGACTTGTTATTCTTCGAGTCCCTATGTAGAGTTTGTTGATGCCTCCTACATCACAAAGTTTCATCATCAAGTATATGTTGCTTGAGTTATCAATATGTATCATTCAGTTGTTCAAAGGAAGTTTATAATCCTGTGTTGGCCATTTCTCAGAACTCTTGACCTTGAATGTCAGCCATACCCTCATAAGTGTGTCTCAGAGTCACATGAAGTTGTAGTCCTACCATGCACCCTGGTCCTACTTTCATTATGGGTAGGTAACCTTGAACCCAACAATCGACATATCCTCATTGGTTGTTGAATGGGGGGTTTCCCTTATGTTTGAAAGAAAGAAATATATTCATGCATTGGGATTCATGCAGTTTCTTGGATGCCATTAGCCTTATTGGTGGTTTCCTTGCCTTTGTCGACAATCTTCCTTATTGGATTTTATTCAAAGGGTATTTTTCATGCACTACTTTCATATGGTGCATGCAAAAGACACACAAGGTCATTGGTTCATGAATATCCTATTCATCCCGTCTCCTCCTAATCATCAAGCTATTTATTTGTACCTCGTGCAAAATGATGAGATATTCCCTAATGCTCTCCTTTCATCAGGTCTCCTTCCATCGACTTCAACTCATATATTCTAGAAATGAGACCTAGATTCCTATGAGTACCTAGAGGCTTGTAGTCATCAGTGCCAAGTTCTCCCTCCATCAAAAGTTGGGAATACATCGATGTCTCTTGATCGATGGATTATTCAAGTGTTTGACCTCAACACCCTTATTCACACTTGTAAGAATGTACTCAGTGCCTTGCTAGCTACTTTCATTATCGGTAGGTTGTTTCACGTTTGTTAATGGTATACCTTAATGAACAGTAATCAAACGAAGTCTCATTATGTTCGACATCAACTCCTCTATTCACATGATGTATACTTGCACCTTCGATGGATAGTGTATAAGACCTCCATCTTATAGTATAAACATTCATATTTTGTTGTTTTCTTTCATTGGACCAATACTTATATGACTTCAATGATCATGGAAGATTAGATTGTACTCCATTGTATACAAATATCTTCATATTGATTTTGAGACTCGATTCCACTAGGCCATGTTCATGACTATGACAACCTATGGAATGTGTCTACTTTTTATTTCCTAATTCATTTCCTTGAAAAACTACTTCGTATATTTCCACATGGATCCACAATGTAATTCAGGGTGGAAGCAATGTGTACAAAGTCATTATGGATTGTAATATTATCATGAGTAACTAGCACTTCTAACTAAGTCTCCATTAGTCCACTTATGGGAATTATAATGTATTTCATCCATCGCAGATACTCCTTTGACCTAACACATTAGGGGACGTATGTTATAGAAAAAAATTCCTCACCCCATGCAACTTGCTTGGATGGCCTTTCCATTTCCCTATGTTGACTTGAAGTCCCAGTTTTTACCTTCTAGATCCAAAAAAACACATTTTCCACATATACGTGCCCTACCAGTTAGACAACAAATGTATACACAGGTTGCTCCATGACAACCCGTGTACATCAGGTTTGATGCTCAAAATTAAAAATTATGTCGAGTTTCCATGTCACTTCATGAAATCCATGATCCTTGACCTTCCATATACTGAAAATGCTCCGACTCGACCCTTCAGTTCCATTTGAAGGCTATAAATTGAGCCATATCCAAGCCTTGGAGGAGAGAATTCAACTTTTGAGAGAAAATATACTCTAGAGAAATTTCACTTCACATTGAGTCTGCATCCCTTTATCCTTGAAAGTCTAAAATCATTGTTTATCCCCCAATATCTTCCTTCTTTGTGATGGAGAATCTCATTGTCTCCTTTATAAGAGATTGCCTTTGGTGGAGGATTGAAGTGGTGGAGGCCCAACTGGAGGGAATTAGTTTCTTGGTTCTGATATCTGTCGTTACAGAAGTTTGTCCCCTATATACTTCTATTGATTATTTTAATAGAAATGCTCTTCTATCGTCCAATTGATATCTTGCAAATATTTGAATTATTATTCCATGGGTGTATTTGTCATATATGTTAATGGATTATGCTAATATATATGATAACATTATATATTATCACCATATTCTTACATATCTTGGTTGTTGAGGAAAAGTTGTAGGTATAAATCTTTGAGTTGCATGCTCAATGATGGTGTTCATCAAATGTCCAGACGAGGTAGGATCTTGACCTTGTCTTTTTAGCATTTCATTTATATAACATACTTGGAATTAGATTTGATTTATGTGTGTCATTCCGTCTATCGTTCTTTACCCCATGCCATAAAGAGATTTTCCTCATAACACATCCATGACTATTGTCAACTTCCATATTGAAGATGGAATGCTATGCCATCTTTTTCATCTCTGTGTTCCTTCAAGAGATCATGTGAAGTTTATTTGGAAATCCCACTATAGTTGTGTGGAAGGACACTTTCACATGGAGAAGATAGTGACAGTACTACAAAAGTATTTCTATTGGTCGAATATTTAATAGGATGTTAGTAAGTATATAATATCTGGTACTTCCTACTCCATTGCCAAGCCAACCATTAAATAAAAAGGATTGTACACACCTATGACTACTCCTAATGGACCCTGGGAATCCATATTGATGGACTACATGTCAGGTCACCCATCCATTAAGCATGGCAATGTCTATGTATTTTTGGTTATTGATCGATTATCTAAGATGGCAATTCTGACCACCTGCAAGAAGAGTATCATAACTGAGGTCACCGCCAAGATTTTCTTTGAGCATGTATGGGTAGACTTCGGATTACCACAGACCATCATATCATATCAAGAAAACATATTCTTGAGCACATTATAGTCAAGCCTCTAGTCGTTGTTGGAAACCAAGCTCACCAAATCCACTTCCTTCCACCCTCAGAGTGATGGATAGACAAAGGTCATCAATAATATGACTGTGCACCTCCTGCACATGTACAAATCTAACCATCCATCCACATGGGATGAGATCCTTCCTTATGTCCAACAAAATTGCAATAGTTCACTCCATATCTCAACCGACCATAACCCTTTTTAGGCGGGCTTGGGTTTTCAATCATTATGCCCCATTTATGTAGCACCGCCCCTTGCATCCAAAAAGGAAAATATTCCCATGCTCAATCCGAGGCTGATGAGGACAATAAATTTATTGAACGGATTCAACACATTCACCAACAGGTCGATGATATTTTCCAAAGAGCCAATACTGAGTAAAAGTAATGCCATGATCAAAATCGGGTTCCCACAAGTTTCAGGTAGGTTTCAAGGTTTGGTTGCATTTGTAGAAAGAGATCCTTATAGGACCCCATCAAAATTTGTGACCACTTCGCCATGGACTTTACACCATCACCAAGGATGTGAGTGAAATGGAAAGTGGTTTATCAAGCATCAAGTTCAACAAAAGTTTCCCCATTTGATGGGGGAACTCTACACAATGGATACCATTACTTCCAAAGGGGGGAGGGATGTTCCAGGTGGAAATCAGTGGCTTCCCACCTATTCCACTGGCTTAACATATAGTTTCCATTTTGTCAGTTTTCCTACATTTTTCGGATCCCAAACTTCCGGGGTCGTTTTGAGGCCCTAAATGACGTTTTTTGGACATCGAAGCACCTGATATATGCCAAAGGCTTCTATTGGTCCATTGGAATGTATACTCCTTGTCTAGCCCTTTTCGCAAGGTATTGATTTCCCCAAATGGATATCGTATCAAAAAATTATAGCCTAGGGAAGATGACATATCAACTACCCCAATCAGGGCCCACAAACCTTTTGGCATTTCATCTTCCGGGGTTATGGTTTTGTATTTTTATGGTTTTCTCATTTATGATTTATGTATTTTAGTCTTTAATATAAGTTGAGTATTATTTTATCTCTCTGTTTCTATTTTATTTTGCTGCTTCATTTCATTCCCTCATAAATATGGATCAAAAGAAATTTAGGCAATTGTATAATGACATCATTAGTTGGAAAGAATATATCATAATAAGGTTTTCTCATGGCTACTTTACATCACCTAAAAGAGTAAGGGGAAATTATTACAAAATGGGTTTTCATACACTTCCAAATCCTTCCTTCACTAACACTCCTGTAGCTTGCATGAAATTTCCTTCAAAATCCATGCAAGTCTTCTCACATGAGTGAGTGTGACCTATTTGGTGCATTTAACGAGGAATGCCTAGCTCAAATAGCTCTAGGTTAATGTACAAAGGAAATTCAAGCTCACATCCCATTTATGACGAGTACTTTTTCCTTCCAAAGTCCCTTTCAAGCATTGAGATATCCATTTTGAATGAAGATCTTTCACATTGGAACTAGTTCTTCAAGTAGTTTAATATTTCTATATAAATGAAATTCATGAGAAAGAATTTTAAATAGAGAATAATTATAAGGTTATGTTGTAGGAATGATATTGGATATCATATATCTTTCCCTCTCAACTATATTGTTCATCACCCTCATATTTGTTTGTGTTCTTTCCTCAAAGAAAAAATACTTCTTCATTCACCATTGTTAGAGAGGGATTTCAAGAAACAAAAAGACCCATCCCAGTAAGAGTGGTGGAGCTCATTTGCATCAAACAATTCTCCTCAAGTGTTGTTCCTCATGTTCATGCCTTTCCATTAGACTAGTATATGACTATTGTTGTTTCCCTTCAATCTTTTTGTGTTTGAATGGTATACTTGAAATTTAATTTGTAGTTTAGTTTTATGGATGCTTCTTTTCTTTATTTTACAGTAGAAATACTCTTGTGTTTGTCCCACAACTAACCATTGTCTATTGTTTAGCTCACATCCTTGCTTAAAAAATGAAAATTTTCTCACCCATGAAACGAAATCCCCAACACATATTCGTGACTCTCACTTTAGATAATTCCGTATCACTTCTTAGGTTGTTTTCAGTATTTTTCTAACCTCTAGTGACTTTCAAGTACTATAACTAATTAGTTAGTTTCTAGTCTTTTTCTAACCTACATTAAACAACCACATTAAATAGTTATTTTTTTTCTTTAAATTTCATTCTCGATGAGCACGACAACTTGCGTGACTATTTTAGTGTGTTCTGCACAAGATTATATACTACGAGGCTATTTACTATGAAAGCGGCATGTTCTGTAATATTGTACTACCACATAAATTATGCAATTGTTTTTTAAGAGACTTGTGCAAGTCTTCTTAAATCTAGTTTTCAAGCCATAGTTAGTTTCATCAATAGCCTTAGGTAGTAGACGTGAATTTTTCAGAAATTATATGCTTAAAATATTCTACTCTTTTTCATTTACATTAGTAATTAGTTAACATAGTGGGAAGGAGGAGGACTCAATATTCTTTTCTCCTACCACATGGATGGCTTCTTTGATTTTCCTAGCACATGGATGCATAGAGTAGAGTTTCAGTTATTTTTTTACCTTGTGTATCGCTAATAACACACAAGGGACCTAAAATCCTCCTTTCCTCTAGTATGATCTTTTCCTTACACCCAACAGTGATCTTTTTGAATATAAAAAAAACAAGTACATGAAATACCCCCTTTTACAAATTTCAGTTTTGTGCCATCCTCATTCATTTGTAAAAAATTATCATCATCTAGAAATTAATTAGGTCGAGCAAAAACCCTTAAAAGTTCACATATTTTACCTTTGTCAAAAAATTTCAAGTTTTTTTGCAAACATCTTTTTGAGAGTATTGTTATTACTTGCAACAATTCACATAACTTATAAATTAATTAGGTGGAGTAAGAACCACTCAAGTTCACATGCTTTGGAATTGATCACATTTCTTTAAGGTGCTACAAATTTATTTTCAATCACTCGTCTATCAAACATCATTGTTTCCTTACATGAATCACACACAAAGGATCTAGATATTCTTCTTTATTGTAAGTGTGTTCTTCACCCTACAACCAAAAGTGATATTGGTGAACTAGAAAGGGTGGGAAGTCAAAAAATACCTCCGTTGTCATTGTTTTAAGAAAATTAATTGGTTCATGACACTAGATTATCCCTTTGAAAAAAACTAAAGTAACCAACAAATTGAATTCCTCCTTTGAGAGGTTAGAAAACAATTAATAATCTTGGTAAGGATTGTAGGGAAAAATATACAAAAGACTCATAATCATTTCTCATTTGAAACATATAATTTGTCTTAGGGATATTTCAAATCATTTACATCAAGTGTCCAAAATATAAGGCAAGGAGATACACGTGAAGGGTTATATGTTGAGGCAAGATTATTTATGCTTGTCTCCTTGAGCCACCTATTTCTTGTTTGAGTATGATCCTTGACTATTTGAGGCTAAGAGTCCCTTTCCCACACTTGAGAGTCAATTAATTAATTACCCTTATTTCCCTCAGCCACCTAGAGTCACTCCTAGAATCGCTCCTAGGTGTTCCCAAATTTCCTTATAGGTTTTAATGACTTTCCCCATTGTTAATTTGCTAGTTCCGTTTAAAATTAGAAAGTTCTTAAATGGTAGATACCTTACTAAGTTTGACTTTCTTCTTTTTCCCTTGTGTTTCCTTTTTCTTTTTATGTTTCCCTCTTTTCCTAGTTTCCTAATATTTTAGATTTTCCCTCTTTCCCCTTTTCATTTAGAACTCAAATTGGTAGGTGTAGAAATTGACTTTTTCCCTTTTCCCTTTTAATTAATAAAATTTAAATTACCATAATATAATAAAAAATTTATTTATTATTATTATTATTATTATTATTATTATTATTATATATATATTGTAAAGGATAGAGAAAATTCTATCACTAGCATAATTTAGGCTCAGACTTTAATTTCTATGTTGAGCGACATTTTATTAGGAAATTTGTTTTAAAAATTTATTATCATGTTATTAGTCTTAAAGCCATCTGGGTTCATTTATTTATCATTAACCACACAACGTGCCCTTCAGGATGCACTAGGTGTTCCAAGGGTGCCACTTGCCTCATATGTTTCCCTTGCGCGACGTTCCCTTCAGGACGCACCATGTGCTTCAAGGATGACACTCTCCTTTTTCCATTTTTCTTGCACGACGTGCCCTTCGGGATGCACCACGTGCTCCAAGGGTGCCACTCGCCTCTTGAATGACTTGGTAGACATAAACAATCCCTAGAATCAATACTTCGCCAGGTGAACTTGTGGGAGACTAAGGGCCTCTAAGGAATAAGGCCCCCGCCTTATTGCACACCCCTTAGAATCATCGTGAGCGATTGTCCCAGTCTTCCCTCATGGCATCGTGGGTCCTCTCGAACTAGGTAAACGTTAACCACAGTTCGAGCCACGACGGGAGTGCTAGTAGGTTGTGGCAGAGCTGTTGTCCACACCTCTCCCTCAACATCTCTAGTATTCGTGCGTGACCCCTCTACTCCACATGTGAGTCTGGTCGTCAAGCTATCATTAGCCTACATCATCAATGAATCATATCAACAATATATCCATAAGCATATCATCTAATCAGATGCACTAATATCACATATAAAACAGTCAAACCCCAATGGTTCACTCCCCGACACGATCCAAAGTCCAAGGGGTTCCCTCGATACCTTTGCATCCTCGAGGTCCAAAATCCTACACACTCAGTAAACCTGAGTCAATAGCACTTGTCTATGTCAATGCAACAAACAACATGACATCAACCCATAACGCCTGATAATCAAAATCAAATGTTTTAATAGCATAATAATCCGGATCACTTGCGAGCAAGTGTCCTCAAAGAATAATTATGCTCAGTGCGCAAGAGAGGGATGTTACACACATAAATTATGCGACAGTTTTTTAAGAGACCTCTGCATGTATACTTAAATCTAGTTTTTAGGCCATGGTTAGTTTCATCAATAGCCTTAGGTAGTAGACGTGAATTTTTCAGGAATTATATGCTTAAAATATTCGACTCTTTTTCATTTACATTAGTAATTAGTTAAAATAGTGGGAAGGAGGAGGACCCATTATTCGTTTCTCCTACCACATGGATGGCTTCTTTGATTTTCCTAGCACATGGATGCATAGAGTAGAGTTTCAGTTTATTTTCTACCTTGTGTATCGCTAATCACACACAAAGGACCTAAAATCCTTCTTTTCTCTAGTATGATCTTTTCCTTACACCCAAAAGTGATCTTTTGAATAATAAAAAAACAAGTACACGAAATACCCCCCTTTGTACAAATTTCAGTTTTGTGGCATCGTCATTCATTTGTAAAAAATTATCATCATCTAGAAATTAATTAGGTCGAGAAAAAACCCTTAAAAGTTCACATATTTTACCTTTGTCAAAAAATTTCAAGTTTTTTTGCAAACATCTTTTTGAGAGTATTGTTATTACTTGCAACAATTCACACAATTTATAAATTAATTAGGTGGAGTAAGAACCGCTCAACTTCACATGCTTTGGAATTGATCACATTTCTTTAAGGTGCTACAAATTTATTTTCAATCACTCGTCTATCCAACATCATTGTTTCCTGACATGAATCACATACAAAGGATCTAGATATTCTTATTTATTCTAAGTGTGTTCTTCACCCTACAACCAAAAGTGATCTTGGTGAACTAGAAAGGGTGGGAAGTCAAAAATACCTCCTTTGTCATTGTTTTAAGAAAATTCACTGGTTCATGACACTAGTTTATCCCTTTGAAAAAAACTAAAGTAACCAACAAATTGAATTCCTCCTTTGAGAGGTTAGAAAACAATTAATAATCTTGGTAAGGATTGCAGGAAAAAATATCCAAAAGACTCTGCATAATCATTTCGCATTTGAAACATATAATTTGTCTTAGGGATATTTCAAATCATTTACATCAAGTGTCCAAAATATAAGGCATGGAGATACACGTGAAGGGTTATATGTTGAGGCAAGATTATTTATGCTAGTCTCCTTGAGCCACCTAGCTCTTGTTTGAGTATGATCCTTGACTATTTGAGGCTAAGAGTCCCTTTCCCACACTTGTGAAATGTATATTAGTGACAAAAATTAGGATTTATACATAGATGACATTTATGGGCTATGTTTTCACCTAAGAATGATAGCATTAGTTGTTGGGAAATTTCATTAGTTCCATTGGGACATGCCCCAAATGCTCCTCACTATAACTAACTCTTTCATACCTTCATTAGCCATATTAAGTGGATTCATTCCCTATCCATTGAGATATTTTGGAAGTTCTTGTTACATTTGAGTGTAAGGATGTTGTGAGTCACATAACACATTATTTTTCTTCATTTAAAACTATTACGCAAAACAATACCCCTACATCAAAACATATGCCATTATTTAAAGTGAAATACATTATAATTGTTACACCATAAGAACATATTTTTCATTTTCTCACATGTTTTCTTTGATTATATCTCCATTTTATTACTATTGTTTTAACAACCATCCATATTACACATCGCCTACATAGCTAGGAACCATTGAGAATCCCCATTCACCTCGACATCCCTAACACTTATAGGGAACTCCCCCAATGTTGGGTGGAATTCCTAGTATTTTTGTTTCACCAACTAAATCGATCCCCTTGTACTCACCTTTGGGTGAAACATTACTAGGATAATCTTTTCTCATATCATCCTTGTTGATTTCAGCTCGTCCTAGGTCCCCTATTGGAAGCTCATCCCCATTAGTATTAGGATCCCATCAAATAGGATCAACGAAAGGTGTACCACCACCTCCTCCACTTCCCCCACAATTCCCCACCCCCACATATATAAACCAACCTATCATACATGGAAAATATGCATTTCCTTAATTTGATAAGGCTCACAAATGACCCCATTCTACACAATCTGGTTTGCCACCCGCTCCAATTAAACTCTCCTCAAATATCCCAAAACATGAGGATAAATCAGGTGAAGATGCTACCAACCACATCATAACCTTTAATTTACAGTGCTCATCAAATATCATCTCAATTGATTCTCTCCAACTTAGGTTGTTCCAATGAAATCTAATTCAAACGTCATCCAAGTGGTACAATAATGAAGTAATAGAATCACATGAAAAAGTTGCATCAATAGAAAATGAATTCTTGATTCTTTTTAATTATCGATCTATCACAGCATAGGCTTGGAAATTATTAATGACTTTTGATAAACCACATCCACACATATCATGGGTCATATCCATAAGTGGAATCAATAGCCTAGCATTTGTAAAATTGAAGTCAAATATAAATGACTCTTGGATTGATTCTTTAAATCTCTCTTACCCTTAATTACCAAAGATGTGGTGACTACCATGCCTCATATTGAAGATGACACAATCCTCAAAACCCAACACTATGGCCTAATCTATTCCTAGTTAGGGTATTTATATATAATCATCCTTGATGCCCCCTGTCCTCTCCCATTTGAGCAAGAGACTCCAGGGAAATCCTATTCAACAAATGGTTAGATAGCGTGTATGACCCATGTCAACAAATTGTATGGGCACCCAACCCCTTTATATTATTGCTCATTATGGTAACCATTATGGTAACCATTATGGTAACCATTATGGTGGATCCAACACACCTGGAAATCATGTTGTTATTACTTTATATGTCCATAAAAACATGGCCCACAACTACCTTCCCCCACCCATTATGCAAGGTGGACTCGATCCATCGCATCTAGTTCCAAGTATTCCATCTATAAGAACACATGCTTTACCACAAATGCACGGACTTGTTGAGGGGCCTAGATTCCCAATTCTCAAGAGTAGGGATTTAACCTAAGGACAAGGCTTATTAGACTCCTCCCTTTTTGGTATGGAATAATCCTTTGGGTTAATTATGTAAAAAAAAATCGATGGGATTTAAAAGTTGTTTGATTTTTCTATTTTTATTATTTTTATTGTTTTATAATTTTATAGTTATCTACTATAGAAAATAAGTAACTAAGGAGTTTGAAGAAATATATGTTGAGGACAAATTATGGAAAAATTCTATAATGTACCTAGATCCCTCACTAAGGCCTGCTACCATAAAAAAAATTGTCTAATACTAACTGTATATACCCTCCTTCTAAAAACAAATTTAAATGCTCTATGCAATTAAAATTAACAACAAACATAATGCCAAAATACTCATGCATATAACAACAATTATAAAAACGTGAATGCAACTCTTCAAGTTGTTGAACTTATGCTTATACTAAGAGGGGGGGTTGAGTCAGCATAAGATACTTTTTACTTTATTTAACCATTCATCAATCATTCATTAGTTGAGAAATAAGAATCACATATAAATGGAAATCATAATGCATAGAGTTTAACATAGAAACCCAATTGGGATAAAACCATAAACTTATATTTATAAATGACTGTAGGAACCAACCTACTATTACAAATATTGTAGGAAGCAACCTACTCAAGACAAAAATCTCCTTAGTTGAGCACCATACTGAAGGAACCAACCTACTCGAGACACAAATATCCTTAGTTGAGCACCAACTCATCAAGATGTAGGCACCAACCTACTAGAGACACCAATCTCCTCAACCGGACACCAAATTTGAAACACCTATAGGAACCAACCTATTTTAGAATATTTTCAAGCACCAACCTGCTGGAGACACCAATACCCTCACCTAAGCACCAACTCAATAATATATATGTAGACATCAAACCAAGATATTCATACACATACTACTTTTTACTTCACTTGCATGTTTCATTCCACATACAATCCTTCAAACCCTAGTCACATGTATCCTTCATGCCATAATGAGCCTCATATCATCATTCACATAATATAATCCCTGAAAGAAAAAACACAACCTCAAAAAAACACACAAGACAACATCACATGTCTTCGGTCCTTCATAGTGCACCTTGAGAATAAGAAAGACCCCAAGAAAATCCCTTAGACTTATCTTACACACCTTTAGATCCCAAAAAGACACCCTAGATCCTTTAGCACACCTCAGATCACTTTTGCACACCTAGGACTTGATATCTTTCTTGGTTGCACTACAAATGAACACATCTATATTGTATTTATAGTAATTGTCTCCCTACTTTCAGGGATGACCTGTAAAGACTAACTTAGTCGAACTCAATTTTTTGGTTTGGTTTTCAGATGGTAAAATTTAGTTGTCCTCGTTCCTAAGAAGTTAGAGGTAATTCCATATATTGTTGGAAAGGTCTCAGAATAATATTTCCAACCATATAACTTGTGATATCATTTGAGCTAGGTATGTAGGGTAAACATTCCTTCAAATATAGGGTATCCAAAATGATCATCAAAAATACAAAAATAATACTTTCAACAATATCCATCTTGCAATATTTATCTTAGACATATGTAGGACCCCCTGTATTTTACATCAAAGACAATAATATTTACAATAATATCCTTTTTCATTAATGGAAACCCTTATTCAATTCTGTAATACTCCCCCTGTCTACAACTCTCCTTATCACTAAAATTCTTCCTCTGTCTACAATGTCTCCCCCTTTGACATCAATGGAAAAGGGATGTTCCCCATGATGTTGTGATTCCATTTACTAATGATATGAGAATGATATAACTCCCAATGTTTTCTCGATATATTCAAATGTGTCTCTGGGAAGGGATTTGGTAAAAATATATGCAACTTGTTATTTGGTGGTAATGTATTCCAACTTGACATTTTTCTCAACTAACTATTATCTTAGGAAGTGGTACTTAATTGGAATATTCTTTTTATTTGAGTGAATAACATTATTCCTTGAAATGTTTATTGCACTTGTGTTATCTCACATGATTGAGATTGGTTGATCATATTCTACCTTGATATCCTTCAACGTATGCTTCATCCAAGGAACTGGTGTGCAACATGTCAATTGCTTCTGCCATATATTCAACTTCTATTGTGGAAAAATATATTGAAGTTTGATTCATGATCAACCATGATACTAGATAGTTTCCTAGAAAGAATTCTCCACCACCGGTAAGTTTTTTGTCATCAATACTTCCTGCACAATCTACATTTGTATATGTTAGAGTGAAGTCCTTACTTCTTGAATACCACATGCCAAAGTCCAACGTGAATTTTGAATATATGAATATTATTTTTACTTCTTGCATGTGTGTCTTCTTTGGTGTAGATTGAAATCTTGCAGCCAATCATGTTACTTTCATGATGTCTAGACTTGATGTTGTCACATATAGTAGGATACAAATCATTGACCTATACAATGTTTTATTTTCTTCTGAAGATTCATCATCTTTGCTTAACTTGCATCATGTGATCATGGGTGTACTGATAGGTGCACGATACTCTATTATGAATTTATTCATCATTTCCTTGATATATTTGGTATGAGAAATGAATATGCCTTTGTTGGATTGAGAAATTTGATACCCTATAAAGAATGACAATTCTCCAAGCATGGACATCTAGAATTATTTTTGCATTTCTTCTACAAACGTTTGGCTCATTATATCAACATTACTTCCAAAAATGATATCATCCACATAAACCACAATTTTTAACATATCTTCATTATCTATTTTGATGTAAATATTTTTATCTGTAGCTCCTCTTTTGAAGCCTTTTTGTAGTAGGTATTTTTCAAGTCTTGAATACCAAGCTTTGGGATCTTTCTTTAGTCCCTATAGTGATTTCTTTTGTCTCCATACATAATCTTCATTGTTTGACAATTGAAATCCTTTTGTTTTTTCAATATATAATTCTTCTTCTATATTTCCATTTATAAAGGTTGGCCTGGAAACTATTTGATAAACTTTGAAGTTCTTGAAACACAAAAAAATGCCAAAAACATTCTGATTTATTTTAGTCTTGCAACTGGATAAAAGGTTTATTAAAATTCAATAACCTAACCTTGATCATACCCTTTGTAGAATAATTTTTCTTCATTTCTTAATACTTTTCCATCTTCATCCAATTTGTTTCTAAAGACCCATTTTGGTGCTAATAACATTCTTGTCTTTTGGTCTGGGCACAAGCTCCCATGTATCATTCTTATTAATATGATTTAGTTCATCTTCTATAACATTAACCTAGAATATAATCCCCGATGACCACATAATAACCTCAAAACATCACACACAATAAAATCACAAAACTTCAATCCTTCATAGCACACCTCGAGAACAAAAAATACCCCAAGAAAATCCCTTACACTTCTCTTGCACATGTTTTGATCCCAAAAAGACACCCCAACTCCTTTAGCCCACCTTAGATCACTTATGTTCACCTCATACTTTATCTATTTATTTGTTTCACTACAAATGTGCACATATATCGTGTATGTATAGTAATTATGTCTCCACTTTTTGGGTCGGCCTATAAAGACTGTCTGATTTGACCTCAATTTTTTGGCTAGGATATCGGAGGAAAAAATTCATATATCCGCATTCCTAGGGAGTTAGAGGGAATTTTGTATACCATTGGAAAGGTATTGGAATAATATTTCCAACCATATAATGTTTTCTCCCATTTGAGCTAGGTATGTGGGGTAACAATTCCTTCAAATATAGGGTGTCCAAATTGATCATCAAAATTCCAAAAGAAATACTTTCAACAATCTCCATATTGCAATATTTATCTTAGACATCAATGAAAATAATATTTCCAAAAAAATAAACAATAAACATTCAAATATTTATTTACACAGTGGAATTAAGGTAATAAACATAACATAAAACTTATATGTTTATAAATAACCAAATGGTTGTGTACGAAGGACGTTCCTCCCAAACATAGGCTTGCTACTCATTTTCTCTCAATAGAAAGCCACCCATGAGCTGAGTATCTGAGTCCAAAAGGATGTTTGGCCCTCTTATTTGTCCACTCTCCATGATCAATAAACCAAAACCTAAAACTAAAAATGACTTTTACAAAATCCATGCAAACTTTTCAAGCAATTTGCATCCTTAGTGAACAAAAATGTTGTTAAATTGGCCATGCAAAAATCCATGCATTCAACCACATTTCTAGTTGAATGAAATATTCAATTCATGCATGCTCAACCTCGTAATTATTTCCCTAATTAAACAATTTTCCAAGTTGTTTTGTCTTTAGCAATCTCATGCATGTACACATTTTAATTTTATTTATCTATTTTAGGCACAATAAACTCTAGGTGATCTGTTGTTCTATCTTTAGCGATCAACCACTTCTAAAATTGGAATCACCATGTTCTTAGTTAGAAATTCCTCTATCTCTGCTCCAATTTGTTTTTCTATCAGCTGACAAAATTCTTCGTGTTTGCACCATATGGCCTTGGAATTCCTCTTTACATGCTATATTATCTCCTTTGCATGTACCTAAATTATAATAGATGTTAATTAGGACTACAAATATCTTCTGAAAACAAAATATATCAAATAAAATAGTTCATTGATGTAACTTCCCAATTTTAATCCCCATGAATTATATGTTGGAATTATTTTCATTGATGTCAAAAGATTAATGATATCATTAATTCCATATTACAACATTACAATATAGAAAACATTTCCAACATTCATTTATATATTCATGTCTACAAGTATATTAAAAAAGTATGTGTGTAAAAAAGTAAAAAGTGAAATGGTGGTTTCAAACCCATGGGTTTGGGGTATTTTCTCATGGTATTGGAAATTAATTACTTAAATAAGGAACATGTACCTTCATGAAGGGTTATGAAAGAGTGTAAAAATAGAAAGCTTTGCGAGAAAGTGTGTGTGTGAAAAATGGATTAGCAAAGATTGAATTGTGAAATTAGTTTCAAGCGATCTTAGCATTTTGGCGATAACATTTTTTTGGTGATGTTTCAAACCTTGAGAGCTTGTAGAGACATATAAAATATCTTGGTTTACATGTGGTAATAATATTATATTTTGGTTCACTATACTTTTGGAGATATACCTTCTGGAATTTAGGGTTCGTGAATTCTCCTGAAATCAATTTTAAATAGGTCAACTTAGAACTTTTGCTATAACTTATTGTATGTGATGTTTCAGACCCTGGTATTTTGCAGAGATAGAAAAGATATTGTGAGGTACATGTTGTAAAATATCATATTTTTTTTCACTATATGTTTGAAGATATACCCTGTGCAAGTTACGGTTCTTGAATTATACTGAAATCGTTTTCAAATAGGTCAGCTTGACACGTTGGCTATAACTTATTTTCTATGATGTCTCAGACCTTGAAACTTTTCCCAGACAAAGGTGCGTCCTTGGTGTACATGTGATAAAAATATTAGATGTTGGTTCACTATAATTTTGTAGATATGCCCTATGGAATTTAGGGTTCCTGAATGCTCCTGAAAACAGTTTCAAATAGGTCATCTTGGCGCTTTTTCTATAGCTTATTTTTTGGGATGTTTTTGTAACATACCCAACCACCCCCACAACGGGATATGACACCTCAAGCCCACTTTTGGACTTCCTTTGACTTCTTATATAACATGTAATTAATAAATAAGAATGCAATATTGACATGCATATATTAAGATTCATGATACAACATAATTAAAATGAACCATATGTCACACACAACAATAACCAACATGCATGCATACTATGGATACAAAATTCATATATTAATAAATACACAATGGAATAAGTACATAAGTAAATAAAACCATAACATAGAGAACTTATCTTTAATGAAATGAATCACCGACTGGTTGTAGATCAAGGATATTCCACCCAACCATAGACACTATTGTTCCAAGTCTCAACAA
>ML866653.1:21571-34977 GCA_009831015.1 Picea engelmannii
CACATACATGAAGTGTATAGTTGATGATGTTGGTACATATTGATGATTCATAGTTGATGAGTAGTTGACACATGATTGGTACATACTTGGTACATGGTTGGATGCACTTGTTTATGGTATAGGTTGATTACAGGTTGGTGCACGGTTGATGAACTTGTTTATGGTACAGGTTGGTGCATGGTTGATGCACTTGTTTATGGTACAGGTTGATTACAGGTTGATGCATGGTTCAGATTTATTGGTACAGGTTTATAGCGGTATATCTCACAGTGATAGTGTGACAATGGTTCCATCATTCTACTTCTACTTTAGGGTGGCAGGACGGGGCAAGGACAGGTGATTGTAGCCACCTTCCAGTTGTAGCCGAAGAACATTGGGGGTTGTAGCCTCCTTCTAGTTGTAGCCAGAGATTTGGGTAGTTGGAGCTTCCCTCAGGTTGTATCCTAAGAAACTAGGGGGTTGGAGCCTCCTTCCAGTTGCAGCTGGAAAACAAAGGAAGTTGGTGCTTCCAATGAATGTAATTCTTCAAGACATATAAGAAAAAGCATTCTGTGGTTTTTTCCCGATTTGGGTTTCCACATGAAACATCGGTGTACTGTGTATGTGTATGATTGTTCATTTGTTCATTGCTTATTTACATTTCAGTTATTGGATAATAATGATTCATTGATATAGCACTTGGATTATATGGTTAAAAGGGATTAAATTGCTCTATTACTGATTCACCCCCCCTCTCAGTAATCCAACACTTTTTATGCATGCACCTTCTCCATCATGCTCCCTTTCCCATGCCTAGACTCAAAATAGTTCCAAATGTGTGGCACCTTTATTTTTTTGTGCAACATACACAACCATTGAAATACAAGAGCATTTTTGAACTATCCATCGCAACCATATAACCAAAGTCAATGATGATCCATCTATATGTTCTTCTCCTTAAGGTGATTGTAGAACAACTGAAAACAATGTTGTACGTAGGCTAATTCATGGCACCGATCATCACTTATGTATAAGTGATACTCTTTCAATATAACTTTGTTTTTTTCATTACTATATAGTCCATGTCTATATGTGATATGTGCCATTATGTTGACCTGCTCTAAGTGATAATATTGGATTTGAATCTCATTTTGTGGTTGAAGGGTGTAGTTCTCAGCAAAATCAACCGTCGATAACATAGTACCAACATGAAATGTATCTCTGCAAATTCTAAAATGCTTGACCTGCCATCGAGCCACATGGACATGTTGAACGTAATGTTGTGTTTTTTTGACAAATTCCTTCATGAATTCACAAACTCGTACTTGGGAAGTAACCAATTGTATATTTTTTCTTTCTTGTCCTCCATCAATATCATAGGTCACATATTTAAATATTTGCAGGGAAACCTCCTTCCTCCCCAATTCATACTCATCGCTTACATGGATGCACTTGCTCAGTAATGCCATTCCACCACACTTGGGGAATTTCCCATCTAAGCATGATTTTTGATAAAATGTAAAAAACCCTTGCTGTGTACACAAGATGTTGTGAATAAAGTCTCTAGATGACAACAACGACAATACAACTAGGCATTCCTACAAAAGGGTGTTATGCAAAACATAAATAATATATATGTGTGTCATAAGAATAACCATACTCAATGTGATATTTACAATAACACATGTTACGAATTGTGTTTATTCAAACATACCAAGACTTTCATTTATGGAAATATTTTTGGCCTAAGTTAAGTGCAATATGTAATGTTATGAATCTCTCATACAATTTTTTATGTGTAATGTCAAGAAAGTGATTAATATCGGGTTCACGGTCCCTAGATCCGCTTCTAAATTTTATTAGATATTTTTGGTTGGAAGAAGGCCTTCTGTTCTCATGCAAAAAATCCTAAACTAGTCCCTTAGTCGCTCCAATTAACTTCATGTCAGAATAATATAGCCTTCTAGTGCAGGCCCACAAATTTGTTGGGGCATCTGTGTCGAGGCTAGCTCATTTACAAGAATAATTTCTAAGGAACATTGCATTTCAATAGGTGAGAGGTTTGTTGTAGAAAATGGTGTTTTCTTGTGATATTGTTAACAATTGAGTGGGACAAGACACGTCAGGATACATTGTGGTATTTAGAATGAGACTTCTTACCAATTCTTTGAAAAACATCTACAAGGTTTCTAACAATATGATGACTTGTTTCTACACTTTTGACTGTTTTAATGCCTAAAATTCTCCTAACAACAGTCAAACTTCTAGATTTTAACAAAGATAAAAATAATTGACATTTAGTAGCATCAGATTTTGGTTAAAAATATTCTTGAATGATTTTATAAGAGTGATAAAAACATAGCATGGTTACCTTCAAGTGATGTTAGATCACTTTTATCAACCTGAATGCGTTTAGGAGTTCTTCACCACATAGTGCTCGATCTAGGTAGGGATGATGAACCACTATTTTGACACTCTTGACCTCCCTGTTGTGGAGTTAACAATGTTGTAGTTATTTCCCCTTCAATCACTGACGGATCAACTGTGGGAGGAGAGTGGACATGGGATTGTCAAGTTTTTGGAACATTTGATTGTCCAACAAGAGATTGCACCACACAACCTTCTTCACCATAATGTTGTACACCAATTGCTTCTCTAATTTCATCCATTGTATAATCAGATCCAATAAAATCCTCCATCATCTGGTCATCCACAAAAATTTGTCTTGATGAGATATTGTTTGGATTTCTCTCTAATGAACTCTTGTGCTTTGCTTCTAGTGACAGAGGAGATAAAATAGTGGCATTTATTCCACTAGAAATTAGATTTCCCTCTTCTGATAACCTATGCTTTGAAATACATAACTTTTGTTTTTATCTTTCTTCTTCTACCTTTTCGATCGGTTTCTTTTTTCTTGAGGACTTTTGATCTAGGTGGATATTGGTGGCCACCCACCTATTCCAACCGGCTCCTCTTGACAGTTTTTAGTTCAACATTTTCTTATGTACTTATTTGTAATTGCAGGTTATACACTTCTGAGGTTCTCTGAATCCCTACACATATTCTGATCTAGGTGGATATTGGTGGCCATCCACCTTTTCCAACTGGCTCAAAACAATTTTCTGGCAATTTTGGTAATTTACTATTTTTAGCAGTTTTTAACTTCCGGGGCCATTTTGAGGCCCTAAACGACATTTTTGGGAAAATGGGGGGAAATATAGAAATTCATTTGATATTGCCTCCAAAATGAATCTCCTCGATGATACCTTTCCAACAGGATATCATGCGCCTAAACAAATATCGTATGCAAAAGTTACGACCCCGGGAAGTTGATGTACTAACTTACCCAAACGGGGCCCACATGACTTTTGGTGCTTCATCTCCTAGGGTTAGGTTTTTTAATGTCTAGGGTTTTTGGTATTCCCGTTTACTGTAAAAAGGCCTTCAGAGCCTCATTGTAATCATATTCTTGCAAATGCGAGTAGCCGTCACATCTCTTCTCAGAGATAAGTTGCCACCATTCTAGCGAGTCTTTCACTCTATATGTTTACAATCTTTGTACATTTCTTTCATTAACAGAAATCATGTATTACATTATATCTGTGTTTATGGTTGCATCTTTGATACATTTATGTTATATTATTGGATATCTACGATATCTTTGTGCATTTATTTATTATATCTTCGCTCTCATTTCGTGTCGAAAATAATCTGGATTAGTGGTATTAGAGAAGGATACTCTTGATCATTTTTTCAGTGCATGTCCCCGACGAGGTCCAAGTATAGAAATTTGGGTCTCCATCTTGTATCTCTTGCAGACAATCACTCTTGCACACCCAAGAAACCCTCCATGGTGGAAGAAAAGAAAAACGACGGAGCAGATGATCCTATCAATTTGTTGCTTGAGCAAGCTCTCATGCGATAGAGGGATGAAATGATGGAGAATTTTTCCCACATCCTTCAATGCCTCCGGATAGCATCAGACACATATTCATCAAGAAACCACTTTGGAGGCACCTCACCTTTTAAGGTATAGATAAATTTTGATATTTCTATATTTGAAGGTCAAATAGATGCAAATGCCTTGGATAAATGGTTAAATCTGTTAGAAGGTTATTTCTTTGTTCACAATTTTTCTGACAGAGAAAAGATCATCTTCATGCTCCTTAAGGCTCTCCCCCATGTCAAAAATTGGTGGGAAACTTACTGGGAGAAAATTTCCACAGAGGAGTCTGGAATATATGGGGTCGAGCCCACTTGGGATTTTTTTGTGGATACAGTAAAGGAATAGTATTACCCTGTTGGAAACTATGAGGACCAGTACATGAGATGGACCACACTGTGGAAAGAGAGGGGCCAAGCAGTTATGGAGTTCACCA
Source organism: Picea engelmannii (assembly GCA_009831015.1). Taxonomy (NCBI): domain Eukaryota; kingdom Viridiplantae; phylum Streptophyta; class Pinopsida; order Pinales; family Pinaceae; genus Picea; species Picea engelmannii. The sequence continues at coordinate 25,930 of ML866653.1, forward strand.
ATACCTTCCATACCTTGCGCACCAAGATGGGTATCAAAGACTCTGAATGACATTTGGTTTTGAAATATCGTGGGGCTCTATACATATACATCCAAACTGAAATGGATTTTCTGGACATCTCATCACTCGATGTTTCTTATCGATATGATGTTAAAATCAAGAAAAAATTTCATCACCAGAACAAACGGGAGTTCGAGTCTGCAAATACGCAACAACCAAAGTATGACAAAGACAGTCCGAACAAACAGTCTCCTGAAAACCAATCCAAGCCATAGGAAAAGAAGGGTCATGGGAAGACAAAGGACACCGGAAAATGGTGCGATTTCCAAAAAATCCCCCGGTACAACACCGATGAATGTCGCTTAAAATAGTCATCGATGGCCAATACCAAATATAAGGAGCCGAACCCTAATTCAGAATCTGATTCTGAAAATACTGGTAAAAGATAGATCATTGATGCAGACCCCACTGCTATTGTTATGACCGCAACAATTCAACCAGAAGAACCAACAAATATTGAAGAGGGGGAGCACCTTTTTCATTCACATATGTGGGTGAAGGGAACACCGCTACATTTTATTGTTGATAGCGGAAGCCAGAAGAACCTCATCTCAGTAGAGGTCGCCAAACAGTTGGGATTGTTAAAAACACCACACCTGCATCCATACAACATCGGGTGGCTTCGCCAAGGATGATATCTTCATGTCAGCCAACAGTGTTGATTGTCATACGGCATCCAATGCTTCAAGGATGAGGTATTATGTGATGTTTCCCCACTGGATGTCTGTGATGTTCTCTTGGGCCAACCATATATGTGGAGACGCCATGTTGTTTATGAGTCTCGACCCCACAATTTCATTGTTTCTCTGGGAGGTCATCTCTACAGAATACCAGAGGTAGTTCCGACTACTGTTCCACCTAAACAGTGCCGCAAGGTAGTATCTCATACTGCAAAATTTAGCTTCTTCACAATATGTTCAAAAGGGGAACAGAAGGACACTGCAACCACTACAGCCTCATCCCAAGCACCTTCTATCCAATAGAAGTTGGTCGACAAGGTTGTAGAAAAGTGTACATATTCCTTCTACACATTTTCCTCTTGTGTAGCTCAACTTGTTGAACAACCTCAGCCTCAATAGGTTCATGACAAACTTCCACAAACTGAGCAGTGTGACGTCTCCAGCAAGGCAAGCAACCCACCAAGATTCAAATTCAACAAACATTTTTTCCTCTCCCCTGGGCACTCAACGCAATGGATACCATTGCTTCTTAAGGAGGGAGGATTGATCCAGGTGGATATCAGTGACCACCCACCTTTTCCAACTGTCTCAAAACAGTTTTCTGGCAATTTTGGTAATTTACTATTTTTAGCAGTTTTTAACTTCTGGGGCCATTTTGAGGCCCTAAACGACGTTTTTGGGAAAATAGGGAGAAATATGAAATTTCCTTCGATATTTCTTCCAAAATGAATCTCCTCGAAAATACCTTTCCAACAGGCTATCATGCACCTAAAATGGAGATCATATGCAAAAGTTACGACCCCGGGAATTCGATGTACTAACTTACCCAAACGGGGCCCACATGACTTTTGGCACTTCATCTCCTAGGGTTAGGTTTTTGGATGTCTAGGGTTTTTGGAATTATTGTTTATTGTACAAAGGCATTCATAGCCTCATTGTAATCATATTCTTGTGAATGCAAGTAGCTATCACATCTCTTCTCGGAGATAAGCTGCCACCATTCTAGCGAGTCTTTCACTTTGTATTTTTACAGTCTCTGTACATTTCTTTCATTAATATAAATCATGTATTACTATATATTTGTGTTTATGGTTGCATCTCTAATACATTTATGTTATATTATTGGTTATCTGCGATATCTCTGTGTATTTCTTTATTATATCTCCGCTCTCATTTCGTGCCGAAAATAATTTGGATCATCTTCCAAGTGGAGACTGGTGGCCACCCACCTAATCCAACTGGATTATTTTTTAATTTTTTGTGTCAACACATGTTTCTGTACTTCCAAATCCATTTTGAGGCCCTAAACATTATTTTTTTGGCTTTCCAGGCTCAAACTATAGACGAAGGGTTTTATGGAATAATGTGTAGTTCTCAATAAGACCTTTCCAGCGGGATATAACGCACCTAAAACAAAGTTCGTATGCAAAAGTTACAACCCCGGGAAGCTGAGGTACCAAATTACTCATCGAGGCCCACATAAATTTTGGCTTTTCATCTCCTGAGGTTAGGTTTTTGGATGTCTATGGTTTTGGAATTCATGAGTAATGTTAAAAGGGCATTTGGAGCCTCATTGTAATCATTCATCTCATACACATGCGTGTAGCAGCCACATCTCTTCTCAGAGATAGCTACCACCATTCGAGCAAGTTTTTTTTGGTTCAACAGTTTTACAGTTTCAGCCTATTTGATTTATTCAATAGAAGTTATTGTTCAATGTATATATATTTTTTTTCTCCATATCTCTGTGTTATTGTATTCATTATGTTACCAATTTTGTTCTGCTCATAAATTTGGATCAGTGGTATCAAAGAAGTCTACTCTTCATTTATTTTTCTTCGTGCATGCCCCCAACAATATCTGGGTACAAGGAGTTGGGATAAGAACCAGTCAAGCTTTTGCAAGATTGGTTACGTCGAGCCTCACAACAAACCATGGGGGATGAAAAGAAATATGATGGAGTAGGAGATCCTTTTAAAATGTTGCTTGAGGAAGCCCTTCGATGGCTTCCCACAAGAGACACATATTCATCAAACAACCATTCAACCCCCTTCAAGGTAAAGGTAAATTTTTATATTCCATTATTTGAAGGACTGATAGATGTGTATGCTATAGATAAATGGTTGACTCTGCTTGAAGGGTATTTTTTGGTCCACAATTTTTTCAATAGGGAAAAGATTAATTTTTCACTCCTCAAGGTTGTCCCCCATGTTAAGGACTCATGGTATACTTACTCTGAGAAAAGGGCCATAGAGGATTATGCAATATTTTCAATCGCCTCCACATGGGATTCCTTCAGGGATGCCATCAATGAATAGTACTACCTTGTTGGAATCTACAAGGACCAGTACAAAAGATGAACCACCCTACGTCAGGAAAGGGACTAGACAGTACCAGATTTCACCAATATTTTCATGCCCTACACACCAAATTGGGTATAAAATACTCTGAGCTACATCTAGTGCTAAAATATTGTGGTTGTGTGCATAGATACATTCAAACAGAAATGGATTTTTTGGACATCACATCATTGGGTACGACTTAAAGATATGTTTTCAAGATCAAGCATAAATTTAAGCAAAAGAGGTGAGTGTTTGGATCTGCAAACTCCTCATAGATGAAATAAGGAAAAGGAATCCCCAACCTACAAAATAAGGGATATAAAAAAGATGGCCACTCTCAGGACAATCAGTCCAATCCACAACACAAGAAGGGTAATGAGAAGTTGAAGAAGGACATTGGAAAATGGTGTGAATACCATAAAATCCTTTGGCACAACACCGAAGAATGTCACTCCAAGAAGTCATTGGTGGCCGAGTTGAAATATTTCGAGTCAAAGGAGGATTATGACTCTGAATCAAATCCAGAAGGAGGGAAGTGGATTATCAATGTTGAACCCAGTGCCACTGTAGCTACCACCAAATTCTAGCCAAACGAACCAGAAGAACCAGAGGAAGGGGAATGCCTCTTTCACTCACAAATGTGGGTAAAGGGGGCTCCACTTCATTTCATTGTTTATAGTGGCAATCAGAAAAACTTTATATTAGCATAGGTCGTTAGGAAACTGGACCTACCAATGACACCAAACCCACAACTCTACACCATCGAGTGGATTTGCCAAGGAAGATATTTTTGTGTCATCCGAAAGTGTCATCAAGCCTACGAAATCAAACCTTTCAAAGAAGAGCTATTGTGTGATATTTCTCCCCCTGAAGTTTGTGATGTTCTTTCAGGACAACCATATTTATGGAAGCAACATGTTGTCGATGAGTCTAGATTCCACAATTTTATTATTACTTTGGGCAGACAATTGTACAGGATACTAGAGGTAGCACCGCCTACCGATATTTCTTTAATCTCTACTAAGAAATGCAGTAAGGTCATTTCATAGAATGAAAAGTTCGTCTTCTTTGTGATTTGTGCTCAGAGTAAGCAGAAGGTCATCGCCACATCTGTGGCCTCTACATAGAGCCTTTCTTTGTAGCAGAAGAAAGTGGGAGGGATCATGGAAGAATACAATTAAATCTTCTCCTCACCCACCAGGGTACCGACGCACTACCAAGTCAAGCATCCAATTGATCTATCCCCCGGTGCACCTCTTCCTAATGGACCAGTCTATCTTCGCTCACTATTGGAAAATGAAGAAATCAAGTGTCAGATCCAAGATCTTCTTCAAAAGGGGAATATCACACCCAACTACTCCCCTTGTGGAAGCCCGATTGTACTGGTGCAGAAGAAAGAAGGGACCTGGCATCTCTTCATTGATTACAGAGAATTAAAAAAAATCCCAGTCAAGAACCGATACCTAATTCCCAAAATTGATGAACTTATTGACCAACTCAAGGGGGAAAAGTTCTTCAGCAATATTGACCTAAAGTCTAGCTACCACCAGGTTCCCATCAAACCAACTGATGTATGGAAGACAACCTTCAAATCTAAAGAAGGTCTCTTCGAATGGTTGGTCAATCCCTTTTGCTTAATAAATGCACCAACCACTTTCATGAGGTTGATGGATGATGTATTTAGACCCTTCACGAACTCTTTTGTAGTGGTATATTTGGATGACATCCTCATCTTCAACAAAACTTGGGAGGAGCACATGCAACATATTCAACAGGTTTTGAGCACTCTGCGACAACATAAGTTATATGCCAACTTGGAAAAATTCTCCTTTGGTATGAACAGGGTCCAATACTTGGGATACATTTTTTATGAGCATGGGGTACATTTTGATCTAGCTAAGATCCAAGTCATTTATGACTGGCCATCCCCAACCACACTAATTGATATTTGAATCTTCTTGGGACTTTCCAACTTCTATCGACAGGTCATGTTGGGATTCTCCCATATTGCATGGGCCCTCAGCCAAGTGACCAAGGGCGGTGGCAGGGAAAATTTTGTTTGGGGAAAGGAACAACAATGATAATTTGGTGATATGAATCATCGCTTGTGCTCAGCTCTAGTACTCTCCTTACCTGATATACAACATTCATTTGATATTGAGACTGATGCATCCAACTATGTTGTAGGTTCAATTATCACTCAAGACAGTCATCCAGTAGCATACCATAGTGAGACACTCTCAGATACTTTATGGAAATACCCCACCTATGATAAGGAAATTTATTCCATTATACAAGTCTATCGTCAATGGAAACATTATATTCTAGGAAAGGAAAAAATCATCCACATTGATCACAAGCCTCTACAATTCATACAGACACTAGGGAAGTTGCAGAACGACCGCCATCATAAGTGGTCCACCTACCTGCAAAAATTCCATATCAACATCAAGTATAGGACAGAGAGGAAAAATGGTGTCGATGAATACCTCATTCGACCTCTTATGGCTACACTCACCACTATGCTCCATTAATGTGGGAATGAGGCATCTGAGTGGCCCCAACTTTATCAGCAATATCCAAACTTCACCACCACCTATCAACTCTTGGGTACATGCGTGAATATCACTGATTTTCACATTTAGGACGGATTGTTATGCTCACTACAGTCGGATGGCAAGACATTTTGGCATGAAGAAAACTGTGGCCATTCTATAGAAACATTTTACTGGCCAAAACTTCAGCAAAATGTCAACAAGTATATTAGATCTTGCACTTCTTGTGCCATTGCCAAGACAACCATAAAGAATAAAGGGTTATAAACCCCTCTTATTACTCTTGAGAGGCATTGAGAATCCATCTCGATGGATTGCATGTATGGCCTTCCATCCACCAAGCAAGGCAATGATTGTGTATTTGTGGTAGTTGATCAATTTTTGAAGATGGCCATTCTCACAGATAATGCCAATCTATTCTTCAAATGAGTGTGGGTCCATTTTTGGATACTATATACCATTGTCTCTGATCGGGATAGCAGTTTCCTTAGTACTTTTTTGTCGAGTCTTTGGTCACTGTTGGACAACGGGCTCACTAAATCCACTACCTTCCACCCTCAAACTAATGGCCAAATAAAGGTCGTTAATCAGATGATTTTTCACATCCTGTGCATGTATAACTCTAAGACTCCATGTACATGGGATGAGAGTCTTCCCTATGTTCAACAAAGCTACAATAGGGCTCTCCATAGCTCCATTGGCTATAGCCCCTTTCAGGTAGGGCTGGGATTCCAAACCTTGGGTCCTAATGATGTTGCACTCCCTATTGTAACAACACAAACATATTCTTCCCATGTTCAGTTTGAGGTTGACAAAGCCACCAAATTCATTGAGTAGATTCAACACATCCGCCAATAAGTCCATGATATTTTGTATACAGCCCATGCTAAGTACAAGCAACATCATGATCAACATCAGATACCACACTAGTTTCAGGTGGGAGACAAGGTTTGGTTACATTTGTAGAAAGAGTGCCTTATAGGGCCCCATCAGAAGTTGTTCCCACTTCTCTATGGGCCTTACACTATCACCAAGGATGTGGGTAGCAATTCTTTTGAGAACAACACTCCACCCTTCCTTGGCTTGCACCCAATGTTCAATGTGGACCTCCTTTGGCCATATTTTCCACTATTAACGGACACCTCAGAGATTGCAGAACAACTAACACCAACATAGCTCAACCTGAACTATGTGGAACAAACATCCACTGATCAGATAGTGGACACATAGCTCAAGGGAACTCGACAATAGAAAATCAAGATTTATCGGGTTGTTAAGGCAGGGAAGCTCCTACACCAAGGCAAGTGGCTTGCCCAAGGCCAAATTTAGTAGAATTTTCCTCACCTGATGGGGGAACTTAATGCAATGGAGACAATTTCTTTCTGAGGGGGGAGGACTGATCTAGGTGGATATTGGTGGCCACCCACCTATTCCAATTGACTCCTCTTTATAGTTTTTAGTTCAACATGTTCTTTTTCACTTCTTTGTAATTGTGGGTTATACACTTTTGAGTTTATCTGAAGCCCTAGACATCTTCCAGGTGGAGACTAGTGGCCACCCACCTAATCCAACTGGCTTATTTTGGAAATTTTCATGTCAGCACATCTTTTTGTACTTCTAGGGCCATTTTGGGGCCCTAAAGAGTGATTTTTTTGGCTTGCCACAGTAAAACTATAGACAGAGTCAGAGTTTTATGGAATAATGTGTAGTTCTCAAGAATACCTTCCGAATGGGATATAATGCACCTAAAACATAGGTCGTATGAAAAAGTTATGACCTTGGGATGTTGAGGTACCAACTTACCTATCAAGGTCCACATAAATTTTGGCGTTTGATCTTCTAACGTTAGGTTTTTGGATGCCCAAGGTTTTGTAATTCATGAGTAATGTTAAAAGGTCCTTTGGAACCTCATTGTAATCATTCTGCTCAAATGGATGCACATAGCAGGAACATCTCTTCTCAAAGATAGCTACCACCATTCAAGCAAGTTTTTTTCAGTTCAATAATTTTATAGTTTCATCCTATTGCATTTATTCAATAGAAGTTATCGTTCACTAGATATTTGTTGTTGTTCTCTGTATCTCTGTGTTATTGTATTCAGTCTTTTATTCATTTCATTTTGCTCATAAATATGGATCAACTTTCTTTCTCAAATCCAGTGGTTCCCCATGTTTAAAGATAAAAATTGGCTTTAAAACACTCACCAAAAATTTGTCTTTGTATTATGTAATAAGGAAAAATCAAGTGGAGAATTTTTTTTTTATATTACAAAAGAAGACACATTTAATAATTCCAATTCTAATTGCACTTGGAAAAAATTGTCTTTCAACTCCAAGAAGACACAAGAAGATACAAACAACAATTCCAATTGCACTTGGACAAATTTGTCTTCCAGTTACAAGAAGATACAAACAATAATTCCAATTACACTTGGACAAATTTCTCTTCCAATTCCAAGTAGACACAAGAAGATACCAACAACAATTCCAATTGCACCTAGAAACATTTTTTCTTCCAATTCCACGAAGACACAAGTAGACACAAACAACAATTCCAATTGAACTTGACAAATTGTCTTCCAATTTTTCCTACAATGGCCTGGAAATGGCACAAAAGTCTCTATGAATCTAACAAGAACACTAAAGTAAGTAAAACTTGTATATGCAGGTTGTGTTTGTCTGAAGTTGTTGTGGATTTTTTTTGTCCATGAGATAGATGAGGTGGGCTGTTCTTCACGCCAAAAAATGTTCAACATGAGTGAATGTGTGCACACTAAATCACGTGCACATTCTAGGAACATGCACGTATTCATGCTAAGCATAAACGACCAACAACTACAACTTAGTCAAGCCATAGGATTTCATGCGCACTCTTAATGAAATGGATATATCATTTAATATACACCAAACATATTTATGAATAAATATTTTTAGGGGTATCGAGACAACTAAGGCCTAAGGGGTTAGGATTGAAAGTGTTTTCAAGGATAGAGAAATGGTTAGAGAACCAAGATGTGGGTGATGTGGGTGCAAGGGTTGTACACAAGGTATATGCATAATGGACTCAGTTCTTGAGTGTAGTTAGGGTTAAGGATTGAGTATAAGTTATTCCTAGTTTTATATGGAGCTAGGGGGGTCTATGTCATGTTCTACATCGAACTCTAGGTCAACGTCTAAATCTACATCTAGTTCTATGTCATGGTCTAGGTCATGGTGTAGGTATAGTTCATGATCTACATCATGGTCATTGTATAGGTCTAGGTCATGCTCTAGGTTTTTCCATGTATAGGTCTTTCTATGTATAGGTTTAGGTCTATTTATTGACATGTCTAAGTCAAGGACATTTCTTTCCTTGCGATGTAGAGAGGAGGGATGTAGAGAGAGGAAGAAAGAGAGTGTGAGAGGGGGAGAG
>ML866654.1:4137-21470 GCA_009831015.1 Picea engelmannii
TTCAGAGGGATCACAGTGGCCTGAGTTCCTAAAGAGAGAAGGGAGAAGAACTTCTCCTGAGAAAAGAAATTGCTTTTTCCTATGTAAAAACCTTATAAAAAGGGAAGTTCGCAGGTTGCTATATAGCCAGGGTGCGAGAATGATCCATTCTCACAGGTTGCACTATAGCCAGGGTGCGAGGTGTTCGCAGGTTGCTATATAGGCAGGGTGCGAGAAAGACCCATTCTCGCAGGTTGCACTATAGCCAGGGTGCGAGAATTCCAGCACGTGGGAAAAATGAGCGTTTTCGCGAATTTTCTAGAAGGAGAAGCTTCTATGGTGAGGTGGCATCTGAATGGTTTGGATCTTACTTGCTTTCATGATTTAGTGGGATCATCCTAACCTCCTCACCTTATCTTCTTCAACTTATAAAAGGAGAGGAGTTCTCATGGAGAAAGTTAGCTTTTGTTAGCTTGAGATTTTGGTTCTTTGGCTTAGAATTATTGGCTTGGTTTGAGTGGCTTTGAGATTTGTTTTGTCAATATAGATTGTGAGTAGCTATCAGATCTATGGTTTCAAAATCCTTGGAGCAAGAAGTGTGTGGGGAACGAAGGACAGTTGGAAGGGACTTTACGACATCAAGGCAACGGTTGTAATCTCTCTTTCACATTTAATATGATACAGTAATATGTTTCTTTCCCATAAAGTTAGATTTACTTTATTACATAACTCCTTGACCATATGTATAGATTAGCTATTGAATATATTATTTGCTTTCACTTTGGTTGGTTTGTGCTGTTTTGATCTTGACTGCACGAGAGCGCTGGAGCGAAGCAGGAGCAACAAAGATTAAGGAAGCGATTACAAGGTATGTCTCTTATTCTCACTTCCAATTTAATTCAATAGTTAGATCTAGGGAAAGCGATATATTCTGTCCTGTTTTGTTCTAGATCCAGGTGTATCTAGGGAGATCGGTTTGTGTCCGCACTTACAGATTTATCCTGAAACAATCCTATGAACAAATCCACAGGTCCTTTATGAAACTCTACCTGAGCGACTAAGCACCAGGCACAAGCTCCTCTCACGTGACCACGAGCTGTGATTTCACGTCTACACAAAAAGTGTTTCGGGACTTCAGCGTATGTGCCACCCCTGACTCCCCGACTCTCGAAACTCTGAAAAGGGCTTAACATCAGTTATCTCCCTCCGCTCATGTGACCATTCTCATGACCACATGCTTAACCTAGACGACGCATCGCATTTCGCAACTTCAGGGATTCCTCATGTGAGTCACTCCTGATTCATTTCTTCCCAAACTCCCGATCCCCGATGTTCCGATCGATGATATTTTCTCTTGGTGCTATCTCTTCTTGCTAGGCCCCTCTAACTTATGACGGTGGAAAAACCAAGTGCCAACTCAAAAGGTGTTTCGTGATTTCGCGTATCGGGAATCCCCGATGCGGTTCACATACGTTCTCTCGATCTCCAAAACCCCAATTCCAGGTCAACGGTCCAGACGCTCCCACGATCCAATGATCCAATCCGTTCCTTTTTTTTTGGGGGGGACTTCGCGTTTTCAGAATTCGAAAGACTCCTCACCTCTGATCTTTCGATACTTGATTTCCTGAGCTTCTGGATTTGCTACCACCTATCTGCCTGGATGATGGATAGTCCCGATGGTTTCAGAACTTTGGGACTTCCCAGAGTCCATTCTCCTGTGCACTCTCAAGGAGTTAAACCTCGTGCACCTTCAACTAGATCCAACGACTGTTAGTCCTAGCACTCAAATCTGACGGCTCATATATGTTCTTCTCCAGTGCGCTTCCTTGGGTGTCTGGATGTGAGCTCTAACAATCCATATATCCTCTCTGTAACTGATCCTATGCCTGCATACGCTCCTCCTCTTGATCTTTCTATTCTTTCCAGACTTGGAAGATCTCGATTCTTCAAAGGCCTCGACCTTTGCTTCCTCTGCAAGCACGACTACTTGGGTCTCACCTATTGTCTAAAAATGCTTTCCCTTCTAAACTTTTTCTGTGGCTTGGAACTTGAAGTGTCTCGGCCTCTTGTTCCCTTTTGTTGCAACTCTGTGCACAAAGGCACAATTCCTCCTGAGCTTACGAACTTGAAACAATTCGCTCCCTTGCACACTACTTGTACTTGACTAACCTCCAAGTGGTTGTCTATCAACACTTCATCTGAGTGTTGGTCTGGTGCATTCCTTGCACATGTCTTCCTCTAGAGTGTTCAACAAATTTGTCTCTTTTCTCTCCTTGAAAGGATATAGTCACCCTCCTGGTGACTTCTACTCAAGCATGCCTTGTTGAGCCTACAAAGTATTCAGTAACTATGTAAGTGTATTCTCCTTGACACTTCTCTTATCTATGAACTCGAAATAGATTTCCCTAGCACACTCCTTGCACTTGCTCGATGCCCTCTTGGCATAGCTCTACAAAATCCTCAACAACTATGTCTTCTCTCTGTGCCCTCCTCTGCACAGTCTTTCCTCCAAGGTGTTCAGTAACCTTGAGGTTTTCCTTCGAGTTTATGATTCCTCTGGTGCACCCTCCTTGCACATTCTTGTTTGAATTCCACAAAACTCAAATGTGCACTCTTTGCATTGGCTCACGGAGTGCTCAACACTCTGTCATGTAACCCCTTTCATTAAGCCACAAAGAACCCAGATTGAAATCATAAAAATCTCAGATAGAGAATTCTGTCTATCCCCGCAGATGGAACCTATCACATACATCTACAACATATGCATATAAACACATAAAAGACATTCATTCAAAATACACATAAACGCATAAAAGATTCTCATGCAGGAAAAACTGCTCTTTGTATTAATCTCAAAATGTCTGTTTACAATGTGTACAAAAGCTCGAACTGCAACAAAGTCTCGACTCTCCTCTCTTCTCTCCAATCTATATTCTAATCTATCTGCCTCTCTTCCTAATGAATCTATATATAAATATATTTTTACAAAAGGGGCTCCTCGAGCTCTTCCCTCCAAGATACCTACTCTCATTAATTTACAATGAATTACATTCAATGGATGTCTAGTCCAAATTGGATCTAGATCTTATCAGCCTATCAACCATTAAAGACGACTCTATCTACTATCTACACAAAGGCATCGATTTGTCTCTTCCATCCTTACAAACATTTAATTACGTTCTAAAATTTAAAATGAGAGGGTTGACGCCTCTCCCTTCCTTGAATGCACGCTTGATGTGTTGTCTAGCTGGCGCATTGCTGGGTTGGAGTGATGCTCCTGCATCACAATAGGATATCACGTGCCTAAAACGGAGGTCGTATGAAAAATTTACGACCTCGGGAAGTTGAGGTACCAAATTACCCATTGGGACCCACATAACTTTTGGCATTTCATCTCCTAGGGTTAGGTTTTTGGATGTCTAGGGTTTTGGCATTCATGAGTAATCTTAAAAGGGCCTTTGGAGCCTCATTATAATCATTCTTCTTATATGTATGCTATAGAAACCACATATCTTCTCATAGATATCTACCACCATTCGAGCAAGTTGCTTTCAATTCTATAGTTTTACAGTTTCAACCTATTTCATTAATTCAATAGAAGTTATTGTTCACTAGATATCTATTGTTGTTCTCCATATCTTTTTTTTATTGTATTCAATCTGTTATTCATTTTGTTATGCTCATAAATTTGAATCAGTGGTATCAGAGAGGTCTACACTTCATTTATTTTTCTTCGTGCATGTCCTCGACAAGATCTGGGTACAAGAAATTGGGACTCAAACCAGTTGAGCCTTTGCAAGATCGGGTGCATCGAACCCAACAACAACCCATGGGGGACGAAAATAAATATGATGTAGCAGGAGATCCTTTTAAAATGTTGCTTGAGGAATCCCTTGCGCGGAAAATGAATGAAATGATGGACAAATTTGCACAGATCCTTCGGCGTCTGCCCACATGAGAAGCATCTTCATCAAGTGGCCATGCAACCCCCTTCAAGGTACATGTAAATTTTTATATTCCATTATTTGGAGGACTGATAGATGAAAATGTTGTAGATAAATGGTTGAATCTGCTAGAAGCATATTTTTCGGGTCACAATTTTTTCGATAGGGAAAATATTATTTTTTCACTCCTCAAGGTCGTCCCACATGTTAAGGACTAGTGGGATACTTACTCTGAGAAAAAGGGCCATAGAGGAATATACAATATTTTTGGTCTCCCCCACATGGGATTCATTTAGGTATTCCATTAAACAATAGTACTACCTTGTTGGAAGCTATGAGGACCAGTACACAAGATGGACCACCCTGCATCAAGAAAGGGATTATATAGTACTAGATTTCACCAATATTTTCCATACCCTGTGCACCAAATTAGGTATCAAAGAATCTAACCGACATATGGTGCTCAAATACCGTGGTTTTTTACATAGATAAATTCAAACAAAAATGGAGTTTCTAGACATCACATCATTAGGTACGACTTATAGATATGCTATCAAGATCTAGCAGAAATTTTAGTAGAAGAGGTGAGAGTTTGGATCTGCAAACTCCTCACAGCCAAAGCAAGGAAAATGTGGCCTCAACCCACACAACAAGGGACAAAGAAAATATGGCCACTCTCAAGAAAACCAATCCAAGCCGCAACACAAGAAGGGTAATGAGAAGTCGAAGAAGGACATGGGAAAATGGTCTGAATACCATAAAATCCCTTAGCACAACATCGAAGAATGTTGCTCCAAGAAGTCACTCGTGGCGAAGATGAAAGCATCTGAGTCAAAGGTCGATTCTGACTCCAAATCAAATCCAGAAGGAGGGAAGTGGATTATCGACGTTGAACCCAGTGCCACTGTTGCTACCACTAAAGTCCAGCCAAGTAAACCAGAAGAACCAAAGGAAGGGGAACACCTCTTTCACGCACAGATGTGGGTAAAGGGGGATCCACTTCATTTCATTGTCGATAGCGGCAGTCAGAAAAAAAATGATCTCAGCAGAGGTCGTCAAGCGGTTGGACCTGCCGACAACACCACACCTACATCCCTACACCATCGGTTGGCTTCACCAAGGAAGAGATCTATGTGTCAACTAACAATGTTGTCTTCCCTATGACATCAATCCTTTCAAAGACGAGGTATTGTGTGATATTTCTCCCCTTGAAGTTTGTGATGTTCTCTTAGGACAACCATATTTTTGGAAGCGAAATGTTGTGTATGAGTCTAGACCTCATATTTTTATTATTAATTTGGGTAGAGAATTGTACAGGATACCAAAGTTAGTGCCTCCTACCGCTATTTCTTTAATCTTTGCTAAGAAATGCAGTAAGGTCATTTCACAGAATGGGAAGTTCATCTTCTTTGTGATCCATGCTCACAGTAAGCAGAAGGTCATTGCCACATCTTTGGCCTCTACACATAGCCTCTCTTTATAGTAGAATCAAGTGGATGGGATCGTGGAAGAGTACAGAGACATCTTCTCCTCACCCACCGGGGTACCAACACATTGTCAAGTCAAGCATCCAATTGATCTAACCCTCGATGCACCTATGTCGAATGGACCATTCCATCATTTCTCGCTGATGGAAAATGACGAAATCAAGCGCCAGATCCAAGAGCTACTTCAAAAGGGGCACATCATACCCAACTCCTCCCCTTGCGGAAACCCGATTATACTGGTGGAGAAGAAAGACGAGACCTGGCAGCTCTGCATTGATAACAAAGCATTAAACAAAATCATAGTCTGGAACCGGTACCCAATTCCCATAATTGATGACCTTCTTGACCAACTCAAGGGGGAAAATTTCTTCAACAAGATTGACCTAAATTCTAGATACCACCAGGTTCCCATCGAACCAACTGATGTATGGAAGACAAATTTCAAATCTAAAGAAGGTCTCTTCGAATGGTTGGTCATGCCCTTTGGCTTAACAAATTTACCAACCACTTTCATGAGGTTGATGGAAGATGTATTAAGACCCTTCACCAACTCTTTTGTGGTGGTATATTTGGATGACATCCCCATCTTCAACAGACCTTGTGAGGAGCACATGCATCATATTCAAAAGGTTTTGAGCACTCTGTGGTAGCACAAGCGATATGCCAACTTGGAAAAATTATCCTTTGGCATGAACAGGGTCCAATACTTGGGCTAAATTGTTGATGAGCATGGGGTACATGCTAATCCATCTAAGATCCAAGTCATCCATGACTGGTCAGTTCCGACCACACTAACCGAGCTTCATAGATTCTTAGGACTAGCCAACTTCTATCGACGGTTCGTGTTAGGATTCTCCCATATTGCATGTGCCCCTAGCCAAGTGACCAAGTGTGGTGGTAGGGAAAAGTTTGTGTGGGGGAAGGAACAACACCGAGCATTTGATGATCTAAAGCATCATTTGTGCTAAGCTCCAATACTCTCCTTACCTGATCTACAATAACTGTTCGATATTGACACTAATGCATCCAGCTATGATGCAGGCATAGTTCTCACTTAGCACGATCATCTGGTATCATATCATAGTGAGACACTCTTAGATATTGTTCAGAAATACCCCACTTATGAAAAGGAAATGTATTCCATTGTACAATCCTGTCGTCAATGGAAACATTACATTATGGGAAAGGAGACGATGATCCACACTGGTCGCAAGCCTCTGTAGTTCATACATATATAGGAGAAGTTGTAGAACAACCGCCATTAGAAGTGGTCCACCTACCTGTAGTAGTTCCATCTCAACATCAAGTATAAGATAGGGAGCACAAATCATTTAGTTGACTGCCTCAGTCGACCTCCCATGGTTGCAGTCACCACCATGCTCCATTCTTGTGGGCATGAGGCATTTGAGTGGCCCCAACTTTATGAGCAAGATCCATAATTGTCCACCACCTATCATTTCTTGGGTACATGCACGAATGTCACCAATTTTCACATTCGAAATAGACTGTTATGCCATCTGGGCCATCTTTTTGTTCTTACAAGTGAGTGTGAAAATTTGATTTGGGAGGCTCACTACATTCGGATGGCAAGAAATTTTGGTGTGGAGAAAACTGTGTTCGTTCTACATAAACATTTTTATTGGCCAAATCTTCGACAGGACGTCATCAAGTATATTATATCTTGCACTTCTTGTGCCATTTCCAAGTTAGCCATCAAGAAGAAAGGCTTATACACCCCTATTCCTACTCCTGATAGGTCTTGGTAATCCATCTCGATGGATTACATGTTTGGCCTTCCGTCCACCAAGCAAGGCAATGATAGTGTATTTTTGGTAGTTGATCAGTTTTCGAAGATGGCCATCCTGACAACCTATAAGAAGAGAATCACAGCGGCATATATTGCCAAGCTCTTCTTCGAACGAGTGTGGGTCCATTTTGGGATACCACATACCATCATCTCTAATTGGGACAACAAGTTCCTCAACACATTTTGGTTGAGTCTCTGGTCATTGTTGGACACCAATCTCACTAAATCCACTGCTTTCCACCCCCAAACAGATGACCAAAAAGAGGTCGTCAATTGGATGATTGTGCACATCATGCGCATGTACAACCCTAAACATCCACATACATGGGATGAGAGTCTTCCCTATGTTCAACACAACTACAATAGAGCTCTCCATAGCTCCATTGGCCATAGCCCATTTCAGGTGGGGTTGGGATTCCAACCCTTGGGTCCCATTGATATTGCACTACCTCTTGCAACCATATAGGCACAATATTCCCATGTTTAGTCTAAGGCCGACAAATCCACTATATTCATTGAGCGGATTCAACACATCCACCAACAGGTCCATGAGATTTTTCAAAAATCCAATGCTAAGTACAAGAAGCGCCATGATAAACACAGGGTGTCGCACTAGTTTCAGGTGGGAGATAAGGTCTGGTTACATTTACAGAAAGAGCGCCTTATAGGTCCCCATCGGAAGCTATTTCCACTTCGTTATGGGCCTTACACTATCACCAAGGCTGTGGGTAGCAATGATTTTGAGCTCAACACTCCACCCTTCCTTGGCTTGCACCCAGTGTTCAATGTGGACCTCCTTCAACCATATTTTCCACCATTATTGGACACCTCAGAGGTCGCAGAACAACTGACACCAAAAAATCTCAACCTTGACTACATGGAACATGCATCCACTGATTAGATAGTGGACACATAGGTTAAGGGCACTCACCAACAGAGGATCTAGCTTTATCGGGTTATCAAGGCATAACAACTCCTACACCAAGGAAAGTGGCTCACCCGGGGCCAAATTCAACAGAATTTTCCTCACCTGATGGGGGAACTCAACGCAATGGAGACCATTGCTTCCTAAGGGGGGAGGAATGATCCAGGTGGATATTGGTGGCCACCCACCTATTTCAACTGGATCCACTTGAAATTTTTTTAGTTCAACATGTTCTTATGTGCTTCTTTGTAATTGTGGGTTCTACACTTCTGGGTTTTTTTGAAGCCCTACACATCTTCCAGGTGGAGACTGGTGGTCGCCCACCTAATCCAACTGGCTTATTTCAGAAGTTTTCATGTCAGCACATCTTTTTGTACTTCCAAGGTCATTTTGGGGCCCTTAACAATGTTTTTTTGGCTTTCCATAGTCAAACTGTAGATGGAGTTATATTTTGATGACATAATGTGTAGTTCTCGAGAATACCTTTCCAATTGGCTATCACACACCTAAAACGAAGGTCGTATGCAAAAGTTATGACCCCGAGAAGTTGAGGTACCAACTTACCCATCGGGGCCCACATAAATTTTGGCACGTTTCATATCCTAGGGTTAGGTTTTTGGATGTTTAGGGTTTTTTCATTCATGAGTAATGTTAAAAGGGCCTTTGGAGACTCATTGTTATCATTTTTCTTAGACGGATGCATGTAGCAACCACATATCTTCTCAGAGATAACTACCACCATTCGAGCAAGTTGTTTTCAGTTCTACATTTTTACAGTTTCAACCTATTTCATTTATTCAATAGAAGTTATTGTTCACTAGATATTTGTTGTTGTTCTCCATATCTCTATGTTATTGTATTCAATATGTTATTCATTTCGTTCCGCTCATAAATCTAGATCATGGTTGTAACTTAAATTGCACATATCAGTTTTCTAGGTTGATATATGAATCCCCTTATCCAAGATATTTTCAATGAATACTATCTTGCTCAATTCTGAGCTCTGAGAAAAAAATTATAATCATCTGAATATTGCTAATTCACCCCTTTTGCTCACTTTTCATTCCGGTGCAATTAATCCCAGACACCTACTTATGTTACTTGTAGAAGTAAATATGTCAAGAAATAGATAATTTTTTTTATGATACATAGATAATAATGATGACAGGGAATTCATAACAACTCTTGTATTGTCAATTTGAATCTCCAGTCAAAAACTGCAACAATCTGGAAATGACAACTTTCTTTTTTTTCATCCATATTTCAAGACTTAGAATTTTAAACCAAATTGGTTATCTCCCAAACTACGCACTTCTGGAAAAAATTCACTAAACCAAAGTTGTCTGGCTTGATGAGTATACCAAATGTCGAGTAAATACATTTTTCCATATTTGTAATCTTGGGACCCTTTCACTCCTCAAAAAATCCCCAAAATCCCCAAAAGTGGCTTGAAATAGTGGATTTTTCCCTCTTTCAGCATCCCCATTCCAAACCCCTTAGAATTCATCCAATTCCTTCACACAATATTTTCATTTCTTCATTTTTGACTCGTTGTACAAGTTTCAATAGTAACTTAGCTCTTGCCATTGAGTTTGACCCTAATCTTCCAAAACATGTAATTTTCATTTCCTGACAAATCATAGCATAATTGGCCAGTGGCCTTCAAAAGAACTTCTATAACTCTCGACATTGCAGACAAAACCCAAAAGTTTCATCTCAATCCGACTTAATCTGCTCCATTTATTGCTAGAATATGTTTTTCTCTCCAGACTTTGTTTTTTTTTAGACAGTAGGACAAATTTTCCTGTGTGGTATCCTTCTTCTCTTCTTCCTTTTTGAAGCTCACACACACATCAATTCTGAATTATGCACCAATATTCATCACATGTTAGATCCACAATGCCCAACGTCAATATTTAGCGCACGCCTCACACACCAATATTCAGTTTGCATGACTTGTTATATTGCACACCAACATTCAATGCCCGCAACTTTTTATACCGCACACCAATATTTAGTGCACACCACGCACCGATATTCAATGCACGTGACTTTTTATACTGTTAACCAATATCAAGTGCGTGTGAATTTTTATATTGTGCACCAATATTCATTGCGCACAACTTTTGTGTCATGTGCCAATATTTAGTGCGCACAACCTTTTATTGCACACCAATATTCAGCATGCGTCACAAGCTCTTCGTGACACAATGTCAAAGGTCAGTGCGCTCACTTTGTGCACCACCAATTCTACTTCCACGTGGCGTGAATATTTAATGTGCACGCAATGCGCACCAACATTGCGTATGTGCCACAAGCTCTGCACCTCGTGGCGCAAAATTTTAGTATGCACACCCCCCACACCAATATTTTCCACACATCACGAGCTCTACAACGCGCAGTGCCAAAATTTAGTACACACACCAATGCGCCAATATGTTTCCATGCATCACCACTACTTAGTGCACACAAATATTTTCTTCGCTTGGCTGATTTTTCCATAATTCTGACTCGTGACCATCATGACCCTCATGAAGACTCCTGACTTGCTACTTCATGTTGATCTCTAGCCCATACAAGTCCGGTGTTAAACCAAAAACACAAATACCATTATGTAACATCCCCCCAGTTTACCCGAGGAACATTACTAGCGGAAAATACACATAAATTCAAAAATTTTCTTCTAATTATTTTTTTGTAGGTTATCAACTACGAATTATACACAGATTTAACCATTTCAGATAACGTTATTTAAACACATCTTCATCATGTCGACCAACACTACTAAATTTGACTCACATATGAAATTAAGTATAGAATTATGAACAACATGACATCTAATCTCATGCAATTGTCCATACTAGTCAAATAGGTAAATGCAACTAATACATTTCACCACAACAACATAAAATTCATTCTCATGCACAGAGTGAAATGCACAACAGTTAAACTCATAAATTAACACAGGAAAACAGATAAACACTTATCTTTTTAAAATGGTTGTGTAAACAACTTCTTGGGAAGGACGTTCCACCCAACCATAGACTTGTTTTTCCAAATCTCAACAACAAGTCACCCCTGATATGTGGCTAGGAATCCACAAGAAAAAGAGTGTCTCTCACAGTCCACTTACAACTTAATATCCTGCAACCCACTAGTATTCTCCCACAACTATCCCTAATCTCCTCCAACTCTCTTCCTCTTGACCTGGCCAACCCAAGGAATGTACCCCTTCACTGCTCTTAGTCCATCTGGAGTCCCATTCGTTTTTCAAGGTCTCTTTGGCATAGGTAACTAGGAATCTCTCTACTTAGAACTCAAGGGAACCCATTTCTAGGAAAACTACCAACAATAACAACAACCACTTGTTGTTACAGTGCAACTCACACGAGAGTTCACTCTTCAGGCTTGACAACCTGGCTCTTCAATCTTCAACTCTAAAATGCTCCAAAACGCTTCAACATGCTCCAAAATTCGCCCAACCTTCTTTCTCTATCTCCCATGCTCTTTTTCTTGCTCTTTGCTTGTTGTTCATGTAAACTCCATGTGTAAAAACTGTGTGTAACTGCCCATACAAATTTCATCTATTTTGTCTTACTTGTTTGACTTACACTCTTTCCCAAACTGATTGTACTCAACCCCATGCTCTTCAATAACTATGGGATGTGACTCTCACACCCACCCTCTTACATGAGTTTAATGATTGGGCTCTCATACACTCAAACATAAATTAGAAGTTATCCCCAATGGTAATAAAATTCAGGAAAATAAGTTGAATTAATACCCATAATTGATTTTCCCTTTGGACCCCTCTTAGACACTCTCTTATCTCATGGAAAACCTAGCCCCCATATCTGTCCATACTCCCCAACAACTGGTATCACGTTTTATTTATTTAAAAACAAAAAATACATTTGCATGCTACATCACTTGGCCATAGCCACATTCATATATACATTATGCATAAATTAAACTGGGGATTATAGTGGGGATGTTAGATGCCATGTGGTAACAGAGTCCCAATTATATGTAGATGTAAAGAGCACTTTCCTTTTGAAAATCCTTCAAGTATGTTATAACTCCGACTTAAATGGGGTCTTGAATGGAGGTTTTAAAGGGTTTAGTTCTGAAGGCCCAAGATTTTCTTTTAAGTACCGGCGATCTAAATAATAAATCACCACACAGTATATTAAATAAATCCCACTTTATTATATGAAAACCCTTAAGGTAGGGTAACACCATAGAATCAATCCTTTTAAGGAAGGGATCCACTCATGATCACTTGTCTCTTCAAGGGACAACCTCCTAATGAGCTATGCTCGAAATAAAATACTTCTCAACATGTCCATTACATTTCTCATACCTCATATAATACTACCTACCACCTAAGAGCATTCTAGAGAAGGAATCTTCTAAAAACAAAACCTTCTAGTAGGTCCTCTGACATTTATTGCATTCACACTAGGCCTTATTTATTAAAAGTGGCCTTCATACATAACAATACATCTCTACTATTATTCCCCTTGGGTACCTCCCTAGATACCCAATATTATTCCCCTAGCTACACTACATTCCATCCCCCTTATGAAAGTATTGTGCTCGACGCTTGTTATGAGGGAATACAACCACATAACAAGGTCCTATGGATAAGTGTGGACTATAATGTTGAAGTAAGTTGGAGAACCAAAGTCCCATGTAGAAGTGTTAGCCATCATGTTGAAGTAGTCCAAATGCCACTATAAACCTGGGTCCCATGTCCAAGTGCTCATGTGAACTCCATGTTGAAGATATCAAAACACAATAGCATACTAAAAATGATGTTCCAAAAAAGTAGTGTAGCTAGGGGAATAATATGGGGTACCTAGGGAGGTACCCAAGGGGAATAATAATAGAGATGTAGTGTTATATATGAAGGCCACTTTTAATAAATAAGGCCTAGTGTGAATGCAATAAATGTAAGAGGACTTACTAGAAGGTTTTGCTTCTAGAAGATTCCTCTTCTAGAATCTTCTTAGTTGGTAGGTAGTATTATATAAGGAGGTATGAGCAATGCAATGGACAAGTTGAGAAGTATTGTATTTCAAACATAGTTCATTAGGAGGTTGCCCCCTCGAAGAGGCAAGTGATCAGGAGTGGATTTCTTCCTTAAAAGGATCTATTGTATGGTGTTTTCCTACTTTAAGGGTTTTCATATAACAAAGTGGGATTTCTTCTATATATTTTGTGGTGATTTATATTTGTAGATATTTGGTACTTAACAAGTGGTATTAGAGCATTTTCTTTGGCCACGAAAAAAGGGGATTTTTTTTTAGTTTGCAAGTTTTCAACTGAAGAAGAAAAAGAGAGTCACGACACTCAAGTCAATTCCTACAGATTTTTATGCAAAATTTGATGAAATTGGTTGTAGATCTAAGTTCCTCTCGGAAAAAAACCCGCCTGAATCAGAGTTTGGGAGGCCAATATATCATTGATTTAAAATCAACAAATTTTTAGGGTTTTTCAATGGAGGACCACGCAATTTTGTCGATTTATGTAGAAATTGGTGCCGAATTCACCCAAAAAATTGCATATTTGAGTTCCTCTCACAAAATTGGCCATTTTTGAAAAAAAATCGTCTAAATTGGAACTCTAGAAGTGAAGATATTGTTGATTTAAAATCAACAAATTTTCAAGTTTTTTTTCTTGTTGGTCATGGGACTGTAGAGTTCATAACTTTTGACAGTGTGCTCAACTTTCTGCCAAATCAATCCCATTGGATAAAGCATTTTCAGAGCTTTCTTTTGGCATATTATATAAGGTGCGTTCAATGGATATGCCGTGCATTGAATTTTTTTTCTCTCAAATCCTCCAAGGTATCATAAGAGACAATCTACAAGGCCTCGAGGACGATCTGCAAGGCATCAAGGATGGTCTACAAGACATCAGGGACAATTGTCAAAATATTCAAGGGTCCTTAGCTAAAATGCAAGAGGGATATATTATGGCAGACATCGGGGACAAATATAATAAAAGAGCATATGCTTGGTATGATTTTGAGGCTAATTGTGATGATTGGTATATGGATAGTTGTCATTTATGGGATGAAAACCACTTTCATCTTCTATTTGATGACTACTCCACCTTATGTGGAGCACATCCTAAAGAGTATACAAGAGCCTTCTATGCATATTCTTCTTCAGTTTTCTTATTCTCCGGTACTAGTGGATGATTTTTTGGCCGACTCTAAATATTTGGATCCACATGACCAAAGATCTAAATAATAAATCACCACACAAGATATACAAGAAATCTCACTTTCTTATATGAAAACCTTTAAGGTTGGGTAACACCGTACAATCAATCATTTTAAGGAATGGATCCACTCGTGATCACTTGCCTCTTCAAAGGGATAACCTCATAATGAGCTATGCACGAAATACAATACTTCTCAACATGCCCATTACATTGCTCATACCTCCTTATATAATACTACCTACCACCTAAGAACATTCTAGAGGAGGAATCTTCTAGAAGTGAATCCTTCTGGTAAGTCCTCTTACATTTATTGCATTCACACTAGGCCTTATTTATTAAAAGTGGCCTTCATACATAACAATACATCTCTACTATTATTCCCCTTAGGTACCTCCCTAGGCACCCCATATTATTCCCCTAACTACACTACATTTTCTCTTCTATTCTCTCAAGTTACACAAGTTCCCCTTGAACCCAATGCTTCATTAAGCTAGACAACACAACATTTTGGGTCTAACAAGGTGGGTGAATCTTGCATCTCATTTTCTCAAGCAAACAAGTCCCTCCATGGATCCAAATGTGAACCTAAATGAGATTTCATAATTATTTCGAGTCCATGAAGATAGGTGGATTTAAGGATCTAAATAACACAATGTACAAGTCATGAAATCTGTCTAGAAAAATAATAAAAATCATTGTGTATAACACATTTATTAGTTCAATAATGACATAATATTCAATATTCTAAGCATTTACCCATAATGCCCATATATTCTCCCTCACATTAAAGTTCTCGTTAAAGGTCTCATCAAATAATGACATTTTTTCTAAAATCCCATATACACAACATGTTCAATATATTCCCATTACAGTGACAATTCCATAATGCCAAGGTAAACAATGCTATTATGCATTAATTTCCTTGTTAACATGTATGTTTATTACATATACTATCTAAAAATGACAAGGGGAGAGGAAGAATGAGCCAACAAGGGCATCAGAGTATGAGTGACAATTAAGTCAAACCATTTATGCATACAACCCATAAATTACTACAATAATATGTTACCCACCAAACCCAAGTATTGGACAACTAACACTACTAGTGATATCCAGCAAGCATAACTATAAATAAACATCAAAAGTTTCAATTTGTCTTATCAATAACATATTATGTTATTAAATTAAAAGAGATGGTTAGTTGGGCACATGCATATGGAATCTTTGGTGATAAACATATAACACCAAATGTACCACCATAGCCAATGAGAACATTAGGGGTTGGCCTAGACTTGACCACTCACAAACTTTTGATCATGGTGCACACATGCTTCAAGTACTACGGATTCCCTGTAGTCCTAACCTCACCTCATGCCCTTCCTACTTAACTAATGTGAGTTTGGGTTGGGTTGCGTCAGTGTTCTAGATGCTCATGAATTATTTTATAAAATTCATAATAATACAGAGACAAATGCAATTTTCAAGGTAGGACAACCTTTTGACTTATGAATTCATAGGAGTATGAAGTAGCTTTATAATGTTTTAATCTCGTCCTCGTAATAGGAACAAAAATCATGCCATAGTTGACCAAATTTAGATTATAGATTCGTCCGAGGTTTTACTTTAATTTAATATTATTTTTTAATAACGGTTATATTATATTTTTAAAAATAAAAATGATGTGATTTTATCCACGTGGCATAATGTAAAAGGAATAATAAGATTATAATATTGAATGCAGTTATCATCCTTTCTTAAATGTTTTGGTGTAAAATGAATACAACATTTTAGTTGGTTGTTTTCTAATATTTTTTTTCATTTTCGTAATAACTTTGTTTTGAGTGGGTCTAATGGTTAAGAATATGTGTTTCTTCTTAAGAGGTTACAAGTTCAAATCTAGAGGAGGGTACAATATGTATAATTTTGTAGACTTTAGCAGTCAAATTGTTGCATAGAGGGGTCCCTTGTCTCACAAACAAGGGGGTCTTATACACCAATTTGGTGTCTGGCTTGGTCTTGACCTTAAAATTATATTATTATTATTATTATTATTACAAATTGATTGCATAAAAGTATGTAAAAGACAAATATTAGTAGAAGTTCTTATTTGTTTTTTTTGATATTATGCTTCTTATAATGGGAGGGGCAAACGAAAACGCTTGGATGTTTGTTTGTTGTTGTTGTTGTTTTTTTCAAACATTAGTTAAGGCCAAAAGAGTTCTAATGATCTCTAAAGAAGTGAGTTAATAAGTGGAGAAACTCAATTATTATTTGGTAAATTTTATTTTATTTTTTTATTTTTTTTTCATCAAGGCAAATCTTTACTTTAATCCACTCATTTTTTTGAAATTTCGATGATTTGAGTTGTCTTAAAATGGGCCAAAACCTCTCAATAAAAAGTTCCATGACTAAAGTTTCCATCTATTAGGTGAAACTATAACTTCCGGTAATATTCCTATCAGATTTGGGGAAGATTTTCTACTGAAAATGGGTTGAGTTTGTCCACGTATTAACTTACTCCATCTTTGAATGCCCTATTTCACAAGCTTTACTCATATACATTTTGGACTTCCTCAACATCTGATTCTAGATTTTTTATGGGACTATGTAGGTCTTTCTATGTGTCTTCCCCCTCCTTTGTGTTGCCAACTAGTACAAAGTGTTGGAATTCACTAAAGGGCTTTCCCTTTCAAGCCCGTGTACTCTAGGGAATCAAGTTTAGCCCCTAATTCTTTTTATTTAGTGCTTTGATCCTAGTTATCCTCCGACTTGAGACTTTCTAATTCCACATGAGAATTCATCTTTACCTCACTAGTGGAAGGGGAGAGGAGGGATTCATTTCTCAAGTTAAAAGTTCCCTCTTCTTCGAGATTTTCCAAAGTTGAGATCAATTCTGGCTTGGTTATGGGGATGATTCCAAAGTAGAATATGTTTTGGCTTGGATCAACTTGTGCTTT
>WSFP011432490.1:0-21470 GCA_009831015.1 Picea engelmannii
ATTTGATGTTGTTGTTGCTTTACAAGTTTAAAAAAATTAAAAAAATTGAAAAAAATGATTGTTTTTGTATTTTTTTGA
Organism: Picea engelmannii; assembly: GCA_009831015.1. NCBI lineage: Eukaryota > Viridiplantae > Streptophyta > Pinopsida > Pinales > Pinaceae > Picea > Picea engelmannii. Next base: position 79 of record WSFP011432490.1, read on the forward strand.
GGTCTTGCCGACATATTCCAACATTTTCCGCCGATGTCGCCGACATGATCTCTACCCCACCCTCGCCGACACTTACCCCGACACGACATTTACAGCATTGCTCCTACCGACTCCTGTAGACTTGGCGGCTCGCTCAACACAAATTTGCTGGCTCTCTTTTGTTTGGCGGTTTGCTTTCCATGGCCTCCTGGCAGTGTATTCTCAATCTCTGCCGTCGACAACTCCACTTCAACCCAATGCGGCTCCTCAACACCTGCGCGGATGCTCCTCCGCCGTTGACCCTCGCGAGCCATGCCTCTCGCGTCCAATTCTGGCTTGACCTTTACCTGTTTCGGTTGGCTGTTGCTGCTACTCCGACGATCGACTCTTCCTCTAACTCTGCGGCTATCTGCTTACTCGCGCGCTTCGTCTCCCTCATCGACTAGCTTCGTCTGCTGCCTCACCACCTTGCTCGACGACTTCTTCAGTTGGCTCGACTCTTGTTTCTGGCGGCTTGCTTCCACGACCCGCCGACTTTCCAGCAGCACGACGACTGCCTCCCACAGCCTTCACCTTCGCTTATGAGACTCAGCTGGTGCGCCCACTCACTCAACAACACACCTCACAACAACCTCACGACGCTTACTTTTCTAATCTTTGTCGACAAGACATTTACTCAACCCGAGTTTCCTCTGTAGACCTGCTCACCTGATCCACTTCTGCAGCGTACGATCCTTACTCGACCCTATCATCCCCAACTCCTAGGGATAACTAAGGAGAAGATGTGTCGAGGCCCTCAGGTTGCAGACATGGAGTACCGAGAGACAACCCGACCAACAATGTCCACTTGCATAGACAGAGACCCACCTTGCCACCACAACTCCAGGTTCATCACGACAGTATCCACCACATCAGCTGGCTTCTGGAAGACATTGGGTTTTGCTCCATGAGGTATAAGCCAGGTATTATGGTGAGTGTCATTTCAATATTTGAGGCATTTGAGTTTGTTGCATTTATTACTAATTTTGATTATGTAACATTTGCTTGGACATTGTGCTCTTTGCCCTGTTTCACTTTGGTGGTTGACATTGCGCCCTAGTAAGTGGGTCACCCTTAGGGATCGGTTTGCTACTGGGAGGTCCTCTTGATGAATCATCGTGCCATTCTCGACCATACTTGTCACTTTCCACACTTCATCCCCTCATCCCCTTACCTTTTGGGATTTTTGGGTGTATTGACCCAAGAAGGGGTTGTCCCTCATTTCATGGGAAGAAGGGGCTGAAGGCCCAGAGGCTTGTAGCTGGAAAAAGATAAAAGACAATCATTAACCTTCCTGATGCTCGCCTAGGGATCCCGAGGACAATGGAATGTCTCTCATAAGAAACTGATGGGACCCGTAAAAAATAACTAATAACAAAATGCCAACCAAGGTGGAGCATGTGTGGGCACTGTTTTTAATGCTTAGGTAGAAGCCCCACACATGTTTTCAACTTGGGGAAGCATGATGTGACCAGGGCAGAGTCAAGGTGGGCACAATTTTTCATGCTTAGGTAGAAGCCCCACCTTGGCTTCAACTTGGAAACATCCTAAAAGATTAAAAGACAATAAATAGGCTTGGAAAAAGGTAGCATTGAAAACGAAGGTGCAACACACCCTCTACAAAGGCACCCATAAATGAGACACTGCAACCCCTTGTATGTCATGAACCCCATGCCCAAAAGTCTTCCCTCCATCCATGACACCTCATTCACATGACTTAGAAGGAGGTCCCCTTGTGAAACACCCCTAAACTTGAGGTACAATTCACCCAATAGGTCATTTTGTCAACCCTCCCATACCTAAACTTGGAAAATCACATAGGGTCTTTGAGCATTGGTTTATTTTGATGAGGTGGTTTGGATGTACATGCTTAGATGGCTCTTTTATTGATTTGATTTACTCATCATGATGCATTTGACTTCAGATCCTTGGAGGACGTATCCATTTGTCTTTGCAGGACCTAGCTGGTGGACAATTTTGGAAGAACAAGCCTAGCTTGGGCTTCCACGGGGTTTGAAGCCCACAGGTTGGATGCCAAGGGCCCACACTCCGAATGACGATGACATGCCTTTGGAGGCCTAGAGGACACCTTGGAGGATCTTGCCCACCCCCTACATGCCAAATGACTTTCTTAGAAGGGGAAAAATGTCACCTTTTGGGGGCTTGACGTCACCTACGGCTAGGTTTTGGTGGTGATGATGGACACCTGGCACGTTTTGAAGGAAGAGGTCCATGGATCGTGGAAGAAATGTCTTGGTTGAAGACTATTGCCTTTGGAGGCCTAGCCTTTCCTTCTCCAACTCAACGACTTGACCAAAAGTGCCAAACGTTGCCCAAAAACAGGGTGACGCCATGTTTCTAGGGTTTATTTTATGTGCAAAGTATGAATTAAAAAAATTTATTTTTGTAAAGGGGCAAGATAAGGTTTGTTGACCCCTTCTCTTGTGTTTTACCCTAGGTTTTGTGGACAAACTATGTTTAGAGGATTTGTATAAATAAAGGTCATCTCTATTTCATTTTCGATCATAGCTCTCCCATTATGACAAGACATTGGCTGAAATTTGCGCTGTCATGGGCATTTTTGGTATCTCTCTCTTGTGCAAATGCTTCTTGGTGATATCTCTTGGTGAATGGATGAGGATAAGTGGTGTGCACCTCTTGGAGGCTTCTTTACTTGCTCTTGAATTGTGAATGCTTGGTGAACTAGGGTTTGATCCCTCTCTCTCTCTTGGAATTGGTAAGGGAAATCTGCATTTATTAGTTATTTTTTGCTTGTTCTTGGTTTTTGTTGGTTGAAACACTAGGAGGAGTATGTTGCATACACCCTCCATTAAGCTTCACCTCATTTGCTAAGTTTATAAGTCATTTTGGGCAAGGGTTGTTAGGAGAAGTACAAGTGTGTACACCCTCTTAGATTTACCCTAGTTTGATTAGCACACCCTAGGGAGTAAGAGGATTTACACCCCTCGGGATCTTGTTGATTTAACTTGTGTTTTAAAGACTCCATTCATCCTATTTTCAAAGGCACTAATCTGATTTTTTGCATTGGAGAAATAAAATGTTTGGTAAACGTGTTTTGACGAGATATTGAAATTGTTTAAGTTGGAATTTTTTCTGCATGCTAAGAGCTTGTCAAGGCCACTAAGGTGTATTGATTGGCTTGGTCTTCTTAGAGCTATAACTCATTAAAAGCTACAGTCATTAGGGCTGCAACAAAACATCTTCTTTGCTTTACTTTAACTTGCAATTTGACCATGGAAATTTGCTAGTAAGCCATTAATATTACTCTACTGCTAATTGGTAAACTTTTGGTTGGATTACTTGCTTGTTTTCATGGTTAAAAGTTCCTGCTGTAGCAAATCACTGCTACAGCCACTTGGCTGTCACAAATATACTCTGAAAACTTATCATAACAACCATCTATTACCACTAAAAGGTGTGCTAGAGTGTTGAGAACTTATCTACATGTTTTATGCTTCATAACTTAACTAATCCTTGATGTTTTAAGTGGTTTAATCTGCAGTAGTTATTTGATTTCATTGCTGATATATATCTTTGTTAACTGCTGCAATTAGGGACAACAAACTTAACTTGCTTGTCCACTTAACATATTACGTGCATACTTGGCTTTTCTTGTGTCTCGGTCAGGTACAAACACTCTCCGCAGGTACCCAAAGACTTGGCAACCTTAAACCACTTCCGAGATGTGCCATCAAAGCCATCATCCACATAACAACTTGACCTATAGGGGTATTCATCTCATCATTTCACTTTCCGTCTCATTTCCCCCTAGGGTCACTCGAGATTCCCGCTTTGAGGAGATCACTTCATCTCTAAAGTGGCAGGAATACTTATCTAAGGTGACAGTGGGTAGGTGTTCTCTTAGTTGTTACCATATTGTGGTTTGGGTCGGGCTTTGCCAAACCTACAACTTGTGTGATAACAGGCTCGATTTTCTCTACGTGATCACAACACTTAGTGGCCCGTACTTTCTACCAGTGCCCATGTTCTCGATCCGTTGGTCTGTGGTCCGTACGACTATATAACTGTATGACTTCCTTTTTTTTTTAATTACCCCGCAGTTTACTAGCCTGGAAAATAATTTTCCCATAGACCTGTACCTCATTGCAAACCTCGCTCTCATGCAATCTGGCATCACCTTTAGAGTCTCGGCTCTGATACCATGTTGATTTTCTTTAAACCCAGCACCGACAAATTATTCTGAATAAAACAGATTTATTGAATAAAAAGCACAACTAGGTTACTCAACAAAAATATAAGCGGAAGCATAAAACAAAAACCAAACACATTTGCACACGAGATTCGGGTAAACACCCCTGGAAAAACCCTTGCGGGAAAACCAATTCTGAGTTTGATTTTATTGCTAAAATTTCTGGGCTCCCATCCTGGGATAATGGCCCATCAGAGGATTACAATGCTTCAACTGATAGCCTAGCCCACCTGTCTACTATCTCCCTCGTTGCCCCTTGCACCCTTTCCTCAACCCTGCCTACTTAGACACAAGTGCATGAGCAAGACTCCCTCTTGCTTCTATGCCTCTCACTCTCCTTGGATCTGTTTTTATAATCTCCTAATGATTAAAACCCTATCTCCAAAGTGATCAACGATCAAGATTTGATCTTGATCTCTTGACTTAATCTCTCATTGAGATGACTTAAATCACTTAAGTCACTCAACTTTACAAAAAAATCACTTTAGTCATTAAATAAAAGCCACTTCAACAATATAGTTGATATCTAGAGAGTGTCGCTCGAACAGCTCTGCATGCTAGGCACCGCCAATGCAGAAGTATTGGTCCGAGCTACCCCAAAAACTAACACCCTGTATTAGTTTGAAGTCAAATTGACTAAGGATTGTGATTCTGCAAGATCGATGCTACAATATGCATGGAACTTGTTGGTAGTCTCATTTACATGACTCATAGTTGATGAGATATTGTTGTTGTTGTTAGTTTGGTCTCCAATTTCATGCAAGATTATAAGGAGAGCCATTTGAAAGATGCAAAGAGGATTGTACGATATGTCAAAGGTATGTATCCATGTGGCGTCAAGTATCTCAACATAAATTCAATTCAATTGGTTGTATTGCAGAATTTTTTAACCTCCCAAAAGAGGGCATCAAGCCCTAGATCATGAGCTAATTTATTTTTTTAGATCTAAAAATATTGTGTCATACTTCATGTGCATGTTTAATACAATGTAGTGAATAAGGGCAACATATTTTATGTAGGTGAAATTGGAGCCACCTTCAAAACCCTTGTTATTGGAGGGTATGATAGGTGATTTTCATGGTAGTGAAGGAGGATGCATGTTGGAGCATGTACATCAGCGTTTGGAGAAACATACGGTGGTCCATGGAGATGATTCATGGCTTGATGATGGGTTTACATATTCACATGCCGGAGGTTATATTACCCCTATCCAATATTTGATGGATCAAGCTTCTAGTGAGACATGCTTACCTTCGGATGATTTTGATGTTTATCTTCAAGAGCTCACTTTAGTTGCCAGATGTGCAGTGATGGAGATTGCAGCATATGCCACCAGGATGCTTGCATAGCCTTGTTTTGGTTTATTGCAAAAGACAAGGGGAGATCTCATATTGTTGATGAAATGGTATGGTGGTTGGATTGGATTTTTTTATTTTACCCAGCGTTTGTATCTTCTTGTTGTAGTGTAGGGTAGGAAGAATAAGCTAGATTATTTGTGAGCATTATGTTTCATTCATGTTATGTTCCCTTTGGCATTTTGGCTCATGCTTGGTTTGTAGAGTTGTTTTTTAAAAAACTTTGTAAATTGAACAAGAATATTTTGAATTGTATGCTGGAGGTTATAGAGATGTGAAGTTTCGGATCCATCACGTCACCTATTTCCAACCAGTTTATCTCCATGGAAAGTACATTGTGCACATCAATAACCCTCATATATTCTAGAGTTCTCTTGCACCATGTAGTAGCATGCAGTCCCCATATGGAGCTAGTTGTTACCGCTTGAAAATGCAAGTCCAATTTGCATTTTCAGAGGCATTCTTTTCAACAATATTGCACCAACGCATTTTGGAGCATGGTATGAGTCATTTCGAGAGGTGGCGATGAAGATCCATGTGTTCTCCTTTTGTTTCACATGTTGAGGTATATTCACATATTTTAAGGCTTGTTTTATTGTTGAGTTCACATATTTGGAGGCAAGGTTGCACATGTAGCAGACATTCACGTTTTGGGGCACTTATCTACATATTTTCATGCATATTTCTCCATTGGAAAGTGCCTTTGGGGTGTCTTCATAGTTTTCAAGGCAAAAGTTACATATTTAAAGGCATTTCTCACAACTTGGGTTCATCTCACATCACATGAGGCATTTCTACATATGTTGAAGTGACGCAGAGCGCCACCTAGGGCACGTCCGCTCTCACCAGGACCTTCTTTTTCCTTGGCCCGAAGAGCTAAATTGCTTCTTCAAATCCCTTATCGGAAGTTCTCAATACCCACATAACTCTCTTTATGACCTCCCTTCCTTCAATCGGGAAATCGGCCCTCGCTGTATCGCGAGTCCTGAAAGCACAGGGTCGAGTCTCACAAAACCCCGAAACCCGATGAGTATTTACCCACGTGCCCTTTTGCTCTTATCGGGAATTCTCCTGTCGGGAAATCGGAACTCACGCTGTCGTGATCCACTGCTCTCACGGATCCCCGACTCCCGATCTCCGATGCCACCTGGCGTTGACCACTGCTAGGATCAACCTCCCAACACCTGTCTTCCACTACGCCCTTAATGCTGTCGGGAAATCGCGTATCGGACTATCGCGATTCCCGTTGTCAATGTACACGGGACTTTCAATTCCCCGAACCCCGATACCACTGGATCCTTGGACACGTGGCCCGACGATGAATGGTTGTGATCCTGTCGGGATATCGCGAATCGCGACTCCAAGTTGCACGAGTTCTCTGTCTTCGAAAACTCCGAAACCCCGATCCCCGACTCCTTGGGATTCTCTGCCACGCGTCCTTGCCGATGGACGGCCCAGAACGCCCGTCGGGAAATCGCGGATCGCGATTCCAACTTGCAAGTGTTCTATGTTTCTGAAAATCCCGAAATGCCGAACTCCAAACTCTTCAAGATCCTTGGACACGTGTCCTTCAGATTAACGACCCTAATCGCGTCGGAAAATCGCGGATCGCGATGTCGGTATGCTTGAGTTTCACGACTCTGAAAACCCCGATGCTCCAAACACCGACTCGTCCAGATCTCTTGCCACGTGTGCCCTGCCAAGATCTACGGCTGAGATCCTTCCTCGGGATTTCGGGACTTTCAAGGTCTCGATTCTCAACCTTATGAAAACCCGATGATGCCAATATCCCGATGTCTCCTCCGGGTTCTTCCTCTGCTCCTGCGGGCTTAAACCCTGCGCAACTTTCCTGAGATCTAACGGTTGATGGGATTTCGCTGCTTTCTTCTGTGAATCCTGACCGTCGATTTCTCCTCCTTGAGGATTTCTTGAGAATGACTAAGTTTCCCTTCTCAGGGCTTGTCCTCCAATGCCTGCGCTTGCAACTTCTGCTCGAATCTTCCTCGACACAAACCTCCTGTGTTCTCTTTCAATGATATCGCGAAGGTACTATACCTCCTGAGCTTACCCACTCTGATTCCTTCAGAGGAACTTGCGCGCACCCCTTGCGCTCAACCTTCAACAACTTCCCCAAGTGTTGAATCCTTCAGACTCTGTGCACTTTCTGCAACAGCAGTCTGTGATTTCTTCTGTGCTCAGATTCACAACTGAGACTCCTTCTTCAGCCGGCGCACTCCTTGCACGGCTTTAACAACTCAAATCCACTTCTGGGTGAATGAGAACAAGAGTTAGACTACTGAGCCCTCATCAACGCACTCTTTGCGGATGAATTCGACTGCACACCTTGCAGGAATCTCCTGGCTCAGATAGAGAAACAATTGAAACTCACTCTCTCTCTTTCAGACTTCAGTTTAAAACATGAAATCATATGCACAGCATATACAAGCAAATGCATAGCAAGAAAGCAAACATTCCTGAGCATAACATCAATACACAGAGAAAACAACACAAACCATGTGCTTGAATTAAAGTTTCCTTCTATTAATTCAAAGGCCTGTACATGGGTGTTCTTCACACAATATTCTCTGCTTGCTCTCCTCTTCTCCTGAATGCTTGATTCTGAATAATGTTACAATGATACAATGGGGGTGTCTATATCCGTTTTCCCTCCTTCCATCAAAAACTGTCTAATCTAGAAATAAATCCTACCTACCTGCATTAACTAGATTAAATGCCTCCTATCTACTTCAGACAAGAGCGTATGGCTCGAGGTATAATACAATATACAAAAAGCTCTTTTCATAAATGCATCATTTATACATTGGCGCCTCATCTTGAATGAGAATTCAAAAGTTTCGGCTGGACTTGTCCAGCTGTTCGTTGCTTTCCATGCTGGCTCGCTGGTCATGGGCGATGCTCCTGCATCATACTCCTCGGCTTGAAAACTTTCATGGGCTCCTGTCCATGAGCTCCTGCACGGTCTGTTCATGCTTTTGAATCTCTGCTTCAGTCTCCCAGCTGGCATCTTCCACTGGATGGTTCTTCCATTTGACCAGATACTCGAAGTATTGCTTTCGCCTGGTCTTTTTACTCACTCTCTTATCAAGTATACACTCCATCTGTGGCTTCTCTGCAATCGGCATCTGTTTCTGCCACTGAATTTCTGGCTGTTCATCACTTCCAGCTCCTGCTTCCTCAGTATTATATGGATATAAATCTGAGACATTGAACGTTGGAGATATTCCTATCTCACCTGGCAATTCGATTTCATAAGCGTTTTCTCCCAACTTCTTTAGGACTCTGCATGGCCCAATTTTCTTCATTTTTAGTTTATTATATGTTCCCCTTGGGAACCTTTCCTTCCTCAGATGTGCTAGAACTAGATCACCAACTTCGAATTGAAGTTGTCTCCGATGCTGATCTGCTCCGTGCTTATATTCCTGGTTTGTTTCCAGTAATCGCTCCTTCACCCTGTTGTGAATTTCTTCCATCGCCTCTGCGAATTCTTCAGCGCTTGCGCTCTTAGTCATTATCTGCTCTGAACCCCTTAGTTCAGATACTCCTCTTGGCTGCTTGCCATATACAATCTCAAATGGACTTTTGCCTGTGCTCATGTTCACTGAATCATTGTAAGCAAACTCTGCCTGTGGCAACATATTGTCCCAACTGCTGTGGTGCTCTGTCACCAAGCTTCTTAGCAAATCTCCCAGGCTTCTATTGACCACCTCTGTTTGCCCATCAGTCTGAGGATGATAGGCTGAACTAAACATCAAGTTAGTCCCCATCTTCTTCCAGAGTGTCCTCCAGAAATGTCCAATGAATTTCGTATCTCTGTCCGATACTATACTTCTGGGTAAACCATGAAGTCTAACGATCTCCTTGAAAAACAAATTTGCGATGTGAGTCGCATCGCTGGTCTTCTGGCATGGAATAAAATGTGCCATTTTGGAAAACCTGTCAACCACCACGAAGATTGAATCATGCCCTCTTTGCGTCCTAGGCAATCCTAATACAAAATCCATGCTGATTTCATCCCATGGCCTCTCTGGTATGGGCAATGGTTGGTAGAATCCCGCATTCTTCTTCCGGCCCTTTGAATGCTGGCAAATTCTACATCTGTCAACAAACTTCTTGACATCTGTTCGCATCCTCGGCCAAAAGTATGCTTCACTCAGTTTTGCAAATGTCTTGTCGTGGCCAAAATGTCCTGCCAAGCCTCCACTGTGTTTTTCTTTTAACAAATTCTCCCTCATGGAGCAATTTGGAATGCATAGTTGATTGCCTCTGAACAACAATCCATTTTGGATCATGTAATCTATCCACGGGCTTCTGTCTCTGAGAACTGGATTCTCAGCTGCTTCATATGCCTCTGCAAAATCTGCATCACTTGCATACATGTCCCTAAGATTTTCAAAACCCAATGTTTTGACTCGGAACTCTTGCAACAACAAACACTTCCTGCTCAAAGCATCAACCACTTTGTTAGCAGTACCTGAAATGTGTTTAATTACAAATGTTAAATTTTGCATATACTCTACCCATTTAGCATGTTTCTGATTCAACTTCTCCTGTTGAGTTACATACTGCAATGCATGAGTATCACTATATAAAACAAATTCTTTTGGAATCAAATAGTGTCTCCATTTCTTCAATGCCTGTATGACGGCATAAAATTCCTTGTCATACGTGGAGTACTTTACTTTTGCCTCATCCAGCTTCTCGCTGAAATATGCAATTGGTCTGTCCTCCTGGCTCAAGATCGCTCCTATGGCAAAGCCACTTGCATCACATTTTACTTGGAACACCTTTGCAAAATCCGACAACACCAAAACCGGTTGTTCTGTGATCTTCCGCTTCAACAGATTGAAGCTTTTCTCTGCCTCTTCAGTCCAATGAAAAGATTTGTGTCTTTTTTTGACAGTATCCATCATTGCTGCGCTAATTCCACTGAAATTCCTGATGAATTTCCGGTAGAAACTAGCCAGTCCATGAAAACTTCTCACCTTGAAAATATTTCTCGGTGATGGCCAATTTTTAATTACCTCCACTTTATTTGGATCCATCTTCAATTCATTTGCCGATATGACAAACCCCAAGTAAATGAGTTCTGTCTTCATAAATGAAGATTTCCTCACGTTGATCAACAACTTCTCTTGCTGTAGCTTCTTCATTATTGCAGCTAAATGTTTCAGATGCTCTTCTTTTGTTTTGCTGAAAATCAATATGTCATCCAGATAAACAATGACAAACTTACCAATAAATTCCTTCAGCACTTCATTCATTAACCTCATGAAGGTACTTGGTGCATTCGTCAAGCCAAACGGCATGACTAGCCATTCATACAACCCTTCGTTGGTTTTGAAGGCTGTCTTCCATTCATCGCCTTCTCTCATGCGAATCTGATGGTATCCGCTTTTCAAATCAACCTTTGAAATTTTTTTGGCTCCACTCAAACAGTCCATCAAGTCATCCATCCGTGGCAATGGAAACCTGTACCTGATGGTTATCTTGTTAATGGCTCTGGAATCTGTACACATTCTCCAACCTCCATCTTTCTTTGGACTCAGTACCGTTGGAACGACACATGGACTTAAACTTTCCCTGATTAGTCCTTTATCCAATAGTTCCTATACCTGCCTTTTAACTTCTTCATTCTCCTGCGGCGTCAACTTGTACGCAGCTTTGTTCGGTAAACTGGCTCTTGGTATGAGGTCTATATGATGGCTCACGCTCCTCATCGGTGGCAACGAATGAGGTAATTCGTCCACCACTATATCAACGAACTCTTCCAACAGTTCTTGAATTTCCTCTGGCAAGTCATCCACTCTTGTGCTGGTCAAAACAACTTTCGGTTTCTTGACCACAAGGAATTGTGGATCTTCCTTCTTCTTTACTTCTGCCAGAAGTTCCTTCCCACTCATGAGAAGTATCCTGTTGTTCACTTCAGGTTTCACATCCTTATCTTTTATCGGAAGTAACATGTGTGTTCTTCCATTCTTCTCTAAAGTGTACGTATTCATCTTCCCATCATGAATTACGTTCCTGTCATATTGCCATGGTTTGCCTAGCAATAAATGACATACATCCATAGGAATAACATCACAGAGTATTTTATCATTATATCCTCCTATCTTAATGTCAACTAAGCACTGTTAAGTGACATTTACCTGATGTCTCTTCTGTAGCCATGAAACTTTGTATGGACTCGGGTGATCAGTTGTCTCAAGCTCCAGCTTTTCTACCATCTCGGTTGAAACGAGATTATCTGTGCTACCGCTGTCCACTATAACCTTGCATTTCCTGTCCTTGGTCTTGCATGTGGTTCTGAACAGTCTATTTTTTTGAGCTGTGTCATCCACCTCCTTCTCGGGTGTTAAGAGAACCTTACGCATCATCAATGACCTTCCGTCTTCTGCGTCTTCTGTTTCAACACCTCGCCTCTGTGCCTTGGCGATGTGAGCTTCTCCTCCATCCTTCTTCCTGTCTGGACAGTCAACTGCCTTGTGTCCATTCTTTCCACACGTGAAGCATGTGATGACTCCACCGCTGCCTCTTCCTCTACCTCTGGTACGAGGAAATGTGTTATTATCAGCGTAACCTCTGCTTTGTTCTGTCTGCTGCCTTCGCTGTTCAGCGTGCTGGCCTCGCTGTGAACTTCCACCTCTTTCTGTTCTCGTCTGAGGCTTCTTTCAGTCGTCCTTGGATTTTTGGAACCTATCTTGGGCAACTGATTTACCTTTTGATTGGCTCCTACCTCGACCTCGCTGTGCTGGCTTACGGCTTAGCTTTTCCTCAGCTTTCAACGCCATCTGATATGCATCCTCCACCGTTCTGATGGTCGTCATACTCATCTCATCCTGGATATCGTATCTTAAGCCATTCATATACCTGGCAACTTTTTCATCATCGCTCTCCCGATGACCTGCTCTGATGTTGAGCTTGTAGAATTCCTCAGTATACTCCTTTACTGTCATCAGCTTCTGTCTCAGGTTCTGCATTCTCTTGAACAATGTGATTTGATAATCCCTTGGGATGAACTTTGCCTTCATCTTCGCAATTATTCGATCCCAGCTTTTGATCTTTTGTTTGCCTTTGGAACGTCTATCTGCTTGAAGCTCGTCCCACCATAATGCTGCATGTCCTTTCAATCGGGTGACAGCATGCCTAACCTTTTTATCCTCTTCGATGTCCTCATAATCGAAGTAGGTGTCAAGAGCTCTAATCCAATCCAGAAGCTCTTCTGCATCTAGACTTCCTTCATAAGTTGGAATGTCCATCTTTGTTTTTGAACTCATTCGGGCGATAGCTTTAATCAATCGCTCATTGGCTGCATCTTCAACTGCAACTTCTCCTTGTTGTTCGGCTTCAACTTCGCCTTCGGAGTCACTGAGATCTCCAGCACTGGCTGTGCGTCTCTGCACTGCTTCCATATCTTCCATTCTGGCACGAAGATTTCGTATTTCTCTCTCCATGTCTGCATTCTGTCCTTGCCTTCCTCTTTCTCTGGACATTTCTCTTTCCCTGGACAATTCCCTTTCCCCCTCTGGATCGGGTGATTGTCTACCTCTTCTCGGCGGCATGGTGAAATTTTCCTTTCTTCTCTGCTACAGAAAGCAAAGAGATTTTCTCGCTCTGATACCACTTGATGTGTATCAAAGTGCTTCTTCTCTTCTTCACTCCTCTGCCTGAAATATACAGACAATAAATCCGCTCTGATACCACTTGACGCAGAGCGCCACCCAGGGCACGTCCGCTCTCACCAGTTCCTTCTTTTTCCTTGGCCCGAAGAGCTAAATTGCTTCTTCAAATCCCTTATCGGAAGTTCTCAATACCCACAAAACTCTCTTTATGACCTCCCTTCCTTCAATCGGGAAATCGACCCTCGCTGTATCGCGAGTCCTGAAAGCACAGGGTCGGGTCTCACAAAACCCCGAAACCCGATGAGTATTTACCCACGTGCCCTTTTGCTCTTATTGGGAATTCTCCTGTCGGGAAATCGAAACTCACGCTGTCGTGATCCACTGCTCTCACGGATCCCCGACTCCCGATCTTCGATGCCACCTGGCGTTGACCACTGCTAGGATCAACCTCCCAACACCTGTCTTCCACTACGCCCTTAATGCTGTCGGGAAATCGCGTATCGGACTATCGCGATTCCCGTTGTCAATGTACACGGGACTTTCAATTCCCCGAACCCCGATACCACTGGATCCTTGGACACGTGGCCCGACGATGAATGGTTGTGATCCTGTCGGGATATCGCGAATCGCGACTCCAAGTTGCACGAGTTCTCTGTCTTCGAAAACTCCGAAACCCCGATCCCCGACTCCTTGGGATTCTCTGCCACGCGTCCTTGCCGATGGACGGCCCAGAACGCCCGTCGGGAAATCGCGGATCGCGATTCCAACTTGCAAGTGTTCTATGTTTCTGAAAATCCCGAAATGCCGAACTCCAAACTCTTCAAGATCCTTGGACACGTGTCCTTCAGATTAACGACCCTAATCGCGTCGGAAAATCGCGGATCGCGATGTCGGTATGCTTGAGTTTCACGACTCTGAAAACCCCGATGCTCCAAACACCGACTCGTCCAGATCTCTTGCCACGTGTGCCCTGCCAAGATCTACGGCTGAGATCCTTCCTCGGGATTTCGGGACTTTCAAGGTCTCGATTCTCAACCTTATGAAAACCCGATGATGCCAATATCCCGATGTCTCCTCCGGGTTCTTCCTCTGCTCCTGCGGGCTTAAACCCTGCGCAACTTTCCTGAGATCTAACGGTTGATGGGATTTCGCTGCTTTCTTCTGTGAATCCTGACCGTCGATTTCTCCTCCTTGAGGATTTCTTGAGAATGACTAAGTTTCCCTTCTCAGGGCTTGTCCTCCAATGCCTGCGCTTGCAACTTCTGCTCGAATCTTCCTCGACACAAACCTCCTGTGTTCTCTTTCAATGATATCGCGAAGGTACTATACCTCCTGAGCTTACCCACTCTGATTCCTTCAGAGGAACTTGCGCGCACCCCTTGCGCTCAACCTTCAACAACTTCCCCAAGTGTTGAATCCTTCAGACTCTGTGCACTTTCTGCAACAGCAGTCTGTGATTTCTTCTGTGCTCAGATTCACAACTGAGACTCCTTCTTCAGCCGGCGCACTCCTTGCACGGCTTTAACAACTCAAATCCACTTCTGGGTGAATGAGAACAAGAGTTAGACTACTGAGCCCTCATCAACGCACTCTTTGCGGATGAATTCGACTGCACACCTTGCAGGAATCTCCTGGCTCAGATAGAGAAACAATTGAAACTCACTCTCTCTCTTTCAGACTTCAGTTTAAAACATGAAATCATATGCACAGCATATACAAGCAAATGCATAGCAAGAAAGCAAACATTCCTGAGCATAACATCAATACACAGAGAAAACAACACAAACCATGTGCTTGAATTAAAGTTTCCTTCTATTAATTCAAAGGCCTGTACATGGGTGTTCTTCACACGATATTCTCTGCTTGCTCTCCTCTTCTCCTGAATGCTTGATTCTGAATAATGTTACAATGATACAATGAGGGTGTCTATATCTGTTTTCCCTCCTTCCATCAAAAACTGTCTAATCTAGAAATAAATCCTACCTACCTACATTAACTAGATTAAATGCCTCCTATCTACTTCAGACAAGAGCGTATGGCTCGAGGTCTGATACAATATACAAAAAGCTCTTTTCATAAATGCATCATTTATACATTGGCGCCTCATCTTGAATGAGAATTCAAAAGTTTCGGCTGGGCTTGTCCAGTTGTTCGTTGCTTTCCATGCTGGCTCGCTTGTCATGGGCGATGCTCCTACATCATGAAGCATGGCTCATCATTCTTGTGGGATTTGGGCATCATCTACAAGGCAACAAAGAGGTTTCTAGAGAACGCCCCTCATGAAGATTGACTTGTGTCACCTATAAACCCTCTCACCGTGGTCAAAGGCTCTTCAAGGAAGGAATGCGGTATTCAAGAAGATGACACTTGGCATTCATATCACAGGTGGAAAAAATGAGGACATTTGTGAGGAGCGCTCCATTTAGAAACGTTTGGAACAACTCATTTATGTCTTCTTTCCAAAGAAGAGAAGATATCTTTCCATAGTGTCTAAATTACCGCCAAACCAATGCTAGTGGATGCAGAGTGGTTACGACATTTATGAATTGTGTCATAATAGAGATTTCGATAATTATTAAGGGAGTTATGGTGATTTCAAATTTGTTGCCTCAAGCATGGTCTCATTTGTCTATTTCTAATGGAATGCTCTACTTTTTCTTGAGTTTTATTGCTATTTTTGGAATAGGAAGCTACTAGATGGTCATTCTTGGAGAGCGCCCAAGCTATGAATGTGACACATGCCACAAAGACTAAATCAAGCTCTATTTTATGCATCTTTTCACCCTTAATGAAGAGTGCCTAGCTTGAAGGAGGCTTCTAGACCTTCTTTATGTATTTTAATATTATTATTTCTAGAAGGTTCATGGATTTAGAAATTACCCAATAATATTTTATTGTAATATGTTTGAGGAGAAGCTCTATAAAAGGAAGAGAGCTCTCATTTGCAAGGGCGTGGTTGGATGAATGGAATTTCCCTCAACTTAGTTGAGGATCTTTTGGGAGGAAGAATTTGGTTGAAGATCATTTGGGAGCAAGAAGTTAAGGGTCAAGCGCAATGTAAAGTTTCTCCATTTCTCCTTTCTTTTGCATGGATGACTAGGGTTTTGCAAGGACTGCCATTGTCTTTCGCTGCTGAAATAATCTTTGTAGAAGGGCATTATTGCTCCAATAAGAGGACATTAAGGTAAAATTCTTCCGAACTCTTGATGTAACCTTCGATAATTGAAGAATTTTTTTATTGAAATTTTTTGGTTATAGTTGTTCATTCAATGTTTGAAGTCTCTTGTGACTAAGAATATTGAGTGTGGTACGTTATCACTGCTTGATCTCACGGTGAAATCAGATTTGAAGATATGATTTGTTGTTGGCTGATCATTCAATTAGAAGGCTGTCATACACAATTGACTTCATCTAGGGTTTCATATGTGGTGATACATTATCTACTTCATCTAGGGTTTCATATGTGATGTCTCTATTGTTCATGGTTGCACGTTATTACTTGGTAGTAATGTCATGGTTGTGATGGTGCATCTTACAAAAGGGCCCTCACTTATTCTTTCACAATCTGAAAATGTGTTTTGGACTAATTGTTGCACATCAATGCATTGTCCTATCACATCTTGTCCATCATACTCAAGCCTTCTTTCTATCTGATCTTGACTCCATTGCCCAATGGATAAACACTCATTTTGATAGTCTACTACTTTATTACCTAAATCTAAAAGTATCTTCATTCTACAAATCTAAAAATATCTTCATTCTACAAGTGTTACCCCTCATTTTGTATGAGGCTCACAGTAGTGAAATTTTTCACTAGTGATTTTCATCACGAACGCAGGTTTACAAGTTGATTTGAGCTTTGGGTGGCCCAGGGGTTGTGAGTTCCCTTGACAATTTTGATGCAGTGGTGTGCCCTAAGTTCATGCCCAAGTTGAGTTTTATATTTTATCTTTGTAATATGGTGGTGTTTTACTAGGAGATACAACTTCTATTTATATGGTACAACACCTTCATGGAGTACATCCCTCATTGGCACACATGTGGAGGCAAATTTAAATTATTATATTGTTGATAGCCCCTCTTTTTATCACAATACACCTTAGACTATATTAGTTGAAGCATGGGCACATATGTGGAGGCAAATTTATATTATTTTATTTGTGATGGGGCCATCCCATTACCTCATGTTTTAATCTTGTGTTGGAGCATCACCTTATACTTTGGATAGTGGCACACATGTGGAGGTCACTTGATATTATTTTATTGTGGGGCCGTTTTATTCATGAGATGGGCTAACCTTGGTACCTTTTGAACTCATTAATGGGGTCCTTTTGTTATCATATGGTGGCATGCTTATCACATGGAATTGGCTTTACATTGATGTATGGAGCCCCCTTTTCATTGCATTGAGTCGTGAGGTCTTCATGACATATCTTATACGATGCATGGCATGACTTATCACATGGATCCATCTTTATTCATGGAGTTGACTAGCTGTTTGATGTGGTCATCCCCTTCATCACACATCACATATATAATTAGAGGATAACATGAATGATGGTAATTATTGGAGGCGACATCACGTATAGGGGGCCTATTTTATTGTTATGGAAGAGCCATCTTTTATTATGGAGCCGAGCTTGTATTTTGGTTGCACATATGATGGAGTGACTTCTATAGGAGTGTTGACTTGGTTCATGCCTTATTTGGAGGAGGACATCCACCTTTGGAGGTTACATTGCACACTTTTTCTTGCCTTTTGAGGAGGATGTTTCACATTGGAGGAGATGTAGGAGTTCCACACCCTAGATCTAGGTTTACCCTTGCCATTTTGAGGATCCTTTGCATGTTTTGAAGAGCTAGCCGTTGAAGCATTACATTTGGAGCGCTTTCATTTGTTGGAAGTTTGTACATGTGTCTTGACCATCACTTCTTTATGTATAGTTGACAATGTCATGTGGATGATATTACTTCTTTAACCCTCCCTAGGATAGATGTAGGGTTTTGGTAGTAGATATTATTATTTTATTGTAGATGAAGATGGAGCTAAAACATATATAATGGTTTTCTCTCTTCATTATTCTTATGGTTGGATTTGCGAGGATTTCCCCCTCCTCTTGGAGCATTGTTGTATATCGTTTGGAAGACATAATGGAGGTATACGAGTTCTTTCTATTTCATGTGAAGCTTATATTGTGTTTCTAATTGTTGTTGATATGTTAGAATTTACTTGCAAAGAGCTTGTTACGATAGGAAATAAGGAAGGGCATATTTATCACATTTGGAAGGGTTTAATGTGAGAATTCTATTCCTTCTAATCTTCTTTGATGTCTTATTTCTGAACGCGTTATCTTACATCTATCATATTTCAAGAATTGTTGCATGGTTAACACTTCATTATAGGACATGCCCTCATAGCATAGTTTGAGTATGGCATCTTTAAGGTCTCCTCCAAGTTCATCTTTACATTATCTAATAGCAAGTTACAACTTATCTTGGCATGTGAAAAGCTTGATTTGTCTTAAACATTCATAAAATTTCTCTCTTTACTTTGATCTTTTGACTCCATTTTGCCCAATATTGGATTGGCACTAGTCCCTTGTCCTCCATCTCATTTATTTTCTATACTACAAATAAAAACAATGTTTTGCTAAGCTATCTCTTCACATCACCTTGAGCCTCCTTGTCATAGCCTTAGCAATCTTACTTAGGGATACCCCCTTGTGTTGGAGAAGAGCCAACCTAAAGTGAGAGAGGGAGTACTGAGGTAACAATGGGTAGCCCCTCTAAGTTGCCCATAGGCTAGTACCAATCTTTTGGACTTTAATCTAAATGTGCTAGTTCATGAGGTGACGACAAGGACAAATTTGTAGTCTTATTAGGGAATTCCCTCTTGTGTTGGAGAAGAGCCGCCTAAAGTGAGGAGGATGACTGTTGATGTGATAGTGGGCGGTGTCCTTAAATTGCCCTAGGGTTTGTGCTTGGTTATTGGACTTATATTTTGTGCAAAACTTGGAGGTAACAATACTCTTGTTAGTGGTTTATCCAGTCCTCATGTTGCCAATGTTCCTAGAAGTTCGATTCCATTAGTTAGTGCTGATGGTGATACCTTGCATGATTCACCTACACTAGTTACTTTTCATTTGGATAGGTCAAGGCCTATACCTAAGTGGGCCATCTCCACTCTTGTTTATGCAACGAAGTTTCTTGTTGGTCCATTTGCAATATTGAATCTTGTCCCGAGTCTTGATTCCTAAGCTTCATAGTATCATAAAAAAATATAATAAATGTATCTCATCGTCATGAGTCATCTACAATGAAATTCGATAAATAAAATAGTGATTCTCTCTGCCCCTTTTACGGGAAAAGGTAATAGCTTTGGTAATGGCTCTTCCTTTAGATGAAGAAGGCCTTGGGGTTGGCGTTGGACTTTGATGTCCTCTAGAAGAAGGAGAAGGTAGACTCTGATGTCCTCTGCTGGTGCTACTGCTAAGTCCAACTCTGTAAGTCTGTGAAGGTGGTGGGGCACTCCCAGTGTCAAGATTCAATAGCCACCTTTGTAAAGGTGTCAACTCTGGAGCATCCTCCTCCTCTACCACACTCTCCCCCATTACCTCCTCTTTTAACCAATTAGAGTTCAAGTCCATGATAGGCCTTTTGGTCTCAACCCTCCATGCAACAGTGGTGTCAATCCCTTCCAATGAAATGGCCTCCATGCCAGGTGTTTTCGGAAGTTGCCTCACATACAATCGAAGATTGTAGTAGATAGACCATGTCATTAAGGCATTGGGATTCCAACCTGTACGAGGGTCATAAATTATAATACATAATTTAGAGGGTGATGGGGCATACAATTATAATTTGAAAATTAATTCAAAGTTTAATTTGAAAATTTTTAACCTCTTGCGCTTCTTTGTGTGTATCGTTTCAAACACACTACATTTGTGCTCACATCTTGAAGAGTTGCATGTTTGGCTAAGCACTCGAATGGCAAGTTTTTGTAAATGTACTCTTGAGCCATAGCTTGTCCACTAAGCATTTGCAACAAATAAGCAAAACACAAGAAAAGACATTGGAATTTGAAGCAAAGGAAGAAGAGACATTGGAATTTGAAACAAAATGAAGCTTACCTAGCATTTTGGTCTTCCTATCCGAAATAGCCATGTCAAAGCCAAATGTTCCAATGACCATCCTATATATTTCCACTACTTTAGAAATCTTTGCATGTTCTTGTGGATTTGGTACCATCCTTTGAACACGTGAAGAATCCATCCATAACCTCAACATCAATCTAAAATCACAGTAATAAGAGAATGCAAGGTTGAGTTAGATCCCTGCAACATGAATGGGGTGATGGAGTATTGTTTCATCGCTCATTAATCACCCTCCACATCAATAATTCTTTCTCATATCCCTCGTCCCTTTTTTCCTCATAACAAGCATGGATGGATTCTTTGGTCCTATCCATGGCCTCATTCAAGTAGCCTATTGCAGGTTTGTCTCCATCAACCAATCAAAGAACCTTTACCAAAGGTTCACTAGTCGCACACACCTCCTCAACTCCTACCCAAAAACTCTCTTGGTATGACACTTGCCTGCATATAGCCTCCTCTTTTGGTTTAGTGTTAAATGATGAAGCATGCCACTCATTTGAAAGGAACATTATTTTCACCTCCCACATACAAGTCAGGAGAGACTGAAGGGGTGTGAAGGTAGTGGAAAAATGTGTGATTGCAGGACAAATGAACTCCCAACTCCTTGTTATTTGTGAATTGTCTCATCAAGCTATGCATAGATGAATGATTATATATAAATTTTGTGACGCTCCTAGCAGATTCAACAATATCCTTGATAAAGTAATTTTCCCCATATCCTCTAAAATCAAATCGATGCAATGTGCGACACAAAGAGTTCCAAAACAATGTCGGATACCTCAGCATAAGCAACATGCTAGCAATGGCATAATTAGTAGTGTTATTTGTTATGACTTGGACAACATTCTATGTACCTATCTCTTGAATGAATCCATCCAACAAATCACAATAAGGTCTCATCTTTAACAAGTGTAGATGCATCAACATATTTAATAAACATTGTTCCCTTGGAACAATTAACTAAGAAATTAAGAAGTGTCCTTCCCATAGTTAC
>WSFP011432491.1:0-21574 GCA_009831015.1 Picea engelmannii
AAGCTTTGACTCAATTTTCATGGTGTTATGATGCTTATTGTTTACATTTGTTGAATGGTATGCTTATAGTTGTTGTGTTCTCTCTGTTTATGCATTTATTTCAATGTTGTGTTGAATGTGTGATTTCATGTTAAGTATATGAAGTTTGAGAGAGGATAAGAATGAGTTTCAATTGTTTCTCATCCCGAGAGTTCCTGCAAGGAGTGCAGTGAAACGTCCACAAGGTGTGAATTGACAAGAGTCTAAATTTTATCTCAAAAAGATCAGGAGAGATACCGTTGTTCTCATTTCCCATAGAAGCACAGGTGAGGCACATAGCCATGCAAGGTGTGCGAAGGCTAGTTGAAACCTTAAAAGTTATCAACTAAGGTGAAGGTGGAAGCATTATTGTTACAAAGAGTGCACAAAGTTGAGGACTCAAATAACCAGATGTTATTTGAAAGATTGCTGCAAGGAGTGTGAGCAGGATCTCTCTTGAAGACTTAATTCCACAAGTGAAATATCAGGAGGGTTAGTACCTTTGAAGAGTTCAAAGGAGGACGGGGAGTGAAATCATCACGCAAAAGTTAAGTTCAGTGGAAGGACACCAAGTTAGTTTGGCCAGAGATTCTGGAGGAGTGAATCGAGCGGTCGAAATTCTCTGAGGAGAACTTGCAAAATCACGTGGACCGTTGGATCCTACAGATCTATGATAAATTTAAGGCTAAGTTCTTTTCAGCATTCAGAAATCTCAGGAGGAGTAACGTCCATTGGATGAGAAGCGTCAGGAGTCATTGATCTTGTGCTCAAAATCTGATATTTCGGATTTCGAAGTCTGGAGTGGCAAGTGATTTTGGAGTCACTACATTGCAAACTCAAAGTACGTGAAATCACGCCAATCATTGGATCAGGGGAGGTTCACAACCGTTGATCCCCTTTGAAGTGAAATATAGGCATTTCAGTATTACGGGGTTTGGCATACTAGGAATCCGGATGACAAGGAACTAGGACCTTAGCATTGAAAATCCCGAAGTTGTGAAACGCAATGTGCCTTTGGTGTGAAACATCGACATTTTGGTATTTCGGAGTTCGGCATACCACAAATCCTGATGATAAGGAATCGACACTTTAGCATTGAAAATCCTGAAGTTGAGAAACGTGATGTGCCTTTGGTGCGAAACATTGGCATTATGGTATTTAGGGGTTTGGCACACTGGGAATCCTGATGACAAGGAGTCGGGACATAGTGGAGTGAAAATCCCAAAGTCACGAAATGCGACAAGCCTTTGGTGTGGAATTTTGGGATTTCGGTGCTTCGGGTTTCGGGGTTTTGGGAGTCAAGAGGTAGAGTTTCATGGTCACACAACTCCTGAAATTGCAAAAAGGAAAAAGCCGAAAGTTGGGTCCTAAGCATTAATTAGAGGATACGTGTGATGAAAGTCAAGGGAGTGGTCAAGCTTCAGGGAAAATCCCAAAAAACTTTTGATCTCGCCAAAAAGGGGAAATTTCAAAAATTGGAAAATCATAAGGGAAGAGGAACGAGTGTTGGTCGATCACTCAAGTTCTGAAATGCCAAAATAAGTGGCAACAAGAGGCATGTGTTCGATGCATTGAAGAAGTCAACCCTCATTGACGTTTCATGTTTTGGAGGTTGAAGAGACAAGGGGATTGACAATAGGATTCATGAAATCACAAAATATGAAATTCTGAAAGGAAAAGAAAATCCTCGATCATATTAGTTGGTCAGTTGTGGAATACACCTTGTGCGTGTGTTATTCCCTATGGGGAATTGAAAGAGTCAATCTAACTCAGGGGAAGATTTAGAACGATCCTAAGACTAGGAGGTCACACAGAACATATGAGGTAGGCGGGTGTTGTGTCATTGTGGTATCAGAGCTCAAAACAAGTTCTTTGCTTTTTGTAGCAGAGAGAATAGGGGAAAATTTTACAGCCATGCCGCCAAGAAGAAGAGACAGGCCAATGCCAATGGTTGATCCAACAAGAGAAAGAGAAATGTGTGAGTTACGTGCGAGGGTTGATGCCATGGATATATCACAGAGGTGCACAGTTGACACTGGGGATATCAATGAGGCCAAAAGTGAAAATGAAGCTTGAAACGTAGGAGAAGAATTTGCAGTCGAAGATGCTGCGAACGAATGCCTATTCAGGGTTGTTGCAAGGATAGGTGCCAGAGAAAAAATGGACATTCTAGTGTATGAGGGAATCCTAGATGTTGAAGAGCTTCTATAATGGATTAGAGCTCTAGACAAGTACTTCGACTATGAGGATGTCGAGGAAGACAAGAAGGTCAAACATGCCATTACTAGACTTAAAGGGCATGCAACACTATGGTGGGATGAATTGCAGGCTGAAAGACGCTGCAAGGGAAAGAAAAAAATCAAAAGATGGGATAGAATGGTTGCAAAGATGAAAGCCAAATTTATACCTAAGGATTATCAAATCACTATGTTTCGGAGGATGCAGAATTTGAGATAGAAGCTGATGTTAGTGAAAGAATACACTGAAGATTTCTACAAGATAAACATAAGAGCAAGTCATCGGGAAAGCGATGATGAAATAGTTGTTAGATACATGAATGGTCTGTGGTATGACATTCAAGATGAGATGAGCATGATGACCATTCAAAATGTGGAAGATGCTTATCAGATAGCTCTGAAAGCTGAAGAGAAGCTGAGCTGGAAGAAAGGTCAAAGAGGCCAAGGTAGAAGTCAAGCTAGAGGCAAAAGAATTGCCCAAGACAGAACTCAGAAATATAAAGAAGAGGGGAAGAAACCTCAAACTCAACATGAGAGAGGAGGAAGCTCCCACAGAGGGCAATATGCTAATAAAAACACTTTTCCTCGAGCTAGAGGAAGAGGAAGAGGTAGAGGCGGTTAAGTAAAATGCTTTGTCTGTGGAAAGATTGGACATAAATTTTATGAGTGTCCAGATAAGAAAAAATATGGTGGTGAAACTCACATTACCGAAGCTCAAGGATAGAATGTTGAGGTAGAAGATGTTGAGGGTGGAATATCCTTAATTATGAGGAAAGTTCTCTTGAAGCCGAAGAAAGAGGCAGAGAACCTAGCCCAAAGAAACAGTTTGTTTCATAATGCTTGCAAAACCAAAGATAGGGTATGCAAGGTCATAGTGGACAGCAGTAGCATAGACAATCTCATATCTACAGGGATGGTAGAAAAGTTGGGGCTAGAGACTCTTTTACATCCAAGCCCATAGAGAGTTTCTTGGCTACAAAAAGGACATCAGGTAAATGTCACTAAACAGTGTTTAGTTTAATTCAAAATAGGAGGATATAAAGATGAAATATTATGTGATGTCATTCCCATGGATGTTTGTCATCTATTGCTGAGTAGACCATGGCAATATGACAGGAATGTGATTCATGATGGGAGAAATAACACGTACACCCTGGAGAAGAATGGGAGGACGCACATGTTGCTCCCGATAAAAAACCAAGAGGTGTAAATAGAGATGAGCAACACTGTACTTCTCATGAGTGGGAAAGAAATTCTTAAGGAGGTTAAGAAGAAGGAAGACACACAATTTATTGTGGTCAGGAAGCCCAAAATTATTTTGACTAGTACGAGAATAGATGATTTACTAGAAGAAATCCAGGAATTGTTGGGAGAATTTGCTGATATAGTAGTGGATGAACTACCTTGTTCGTTACCACCTATCAGGAGTATAAGCCATCATATTTATCTTATACCTGGAGCCAGTTTACCAAACAAAGCCACATATAGGTTGACGTTGCAGGAAAATGAATAAGTCAAGAGATAGGTCCAGGACTTAATGGACAAAGGATCGATTCGAGAGAGCTTGAGTCCATGCGTTGTTCCAACAGTGCTCAGCCCAAAGAAAGATGGAAGCTAGAGAATGTGTACAGAATCAAGGGAAATAAACAATATTACCATTAGATATAGATTTCCATTACCAAGGATGGACGACTTGATGGATTGCTTGAGTGGAGAAAAGTTTTTTTCAAATATTGATTTGAAAAGCGGGTATCATCAAATTCGAATGAGAGAAGGTGATGAATGGAAGACAACATTAATAACGAATGAGAGGCTATATGAATGGATTGTCATGCCATTTGTCTTAACGAATGCACCCAGTACTTTCATGAGGTTGATGAACGAAGTCCTTAAGGATTTCATTGGGAAATCCATCATCGTATATGTTAATGACATATTAATCTTCAACAAAATAGGAGCAGAACACTTGAAGCATTTAGCTGCAATAATGAGAATATTACAACAAGAGAAATTGCTGATAAATATGAAGAAATCATCATTTATGAGGACATAACTCATTTATTTGGGTTTTGTTATCTCTGCAAATGAGTTGAAGATGGATCCAAAAAAGGTAGATGCAATTAAGAATTGTCCATCACCGAGGAGTGTATTTGAAGTTCAAAGCTTCCATGGTTTGGCAAGTTTCTATAGGAAATTCATTCAAATTTTCAGTGGAATTAGTGCACCAATGATGGATACAGTGAAGAAAAGAAACAAGTATTTTCACTGGACAGAAGAAGCAGAGAAGAGCTTCAACCTGCTGAAGAAGAAGATCACGGAGAAACCAATTCTAGTTTTGTCGGATTTTAGCAAGACATTCCAGGTCAGGTGTGATGCGAGTGGATTTGCAATTAGAGTGGTCTTGAGCCAAGACGACAGGACAATCACATATTTCAGTGAGAAATGGAATGAAGCGAAGATCAAGTACTCAACATATGACAAATAATTCTATGCAGTCATACAAGCACTGAGGAAATGGAGACATTCTTTGGTTCCTAAAGAGTTTTTTTTGTACAGTGATAATCATGCTTTACAATTCATGACTCAATAGGAGAAGTTAAACCAAAAACATGCTAAATGGGTTGAATTCATGGAGAAATTTACTTTTGTAATTAAACATATTTCTGGAACTGCTAACAAAGTTGTTGATGCTTTGAGCAGGAAATGTTTTCTTATGTAGGAATTCAGAGTCAAGACTTTAGGTTTTGATAACCTCAAAGAAATGTATAGGGATGGCCCAGATTTTAAGGAGGAATATGAGGCATCTAAGAATCCAGTTCGCAGGGACAGAAGCCAATGGATTGAATACATGATCCAGGATGGATTATTGTTCAGAGGAAATTAGCTATGTATTCCAAAATGCTCCATGAGGGAGAATTTGTTGAAAGAAAAACATAGTGGAGGATTGTTAGGACACTTTGGTCATAATAAGACATTCTCAAAGTTGAATGGATCATATTTTTGGCCAGGAATGAGGACAGATGTTAAGAAGTTTGTGGACAGATGTAGGATTTGTCAGCACACAAAAGGGAAAAGGCAGAACACAGGGTTATATCAACCATTACCTATACCAAAAAGGTCATGGGATGTAGTGAGCATGGATTTTATATTGGGACTACCAAGAACACAGAGAGGCTATGATTCAATATTTGTGGTAGTTGACAGATTTTCAAAAATGGCACATTTCATACCATGCTAGAAAACTAGTGACGCAACTCATATTGCGAACCTGTTTTTCAAGGAAGTCGTCAAACTTCACGGCTTTCCAAGTTTTAAGTTCGTTTGTCTTTTATCTCAGCATATCATCCTCAAACGGATGGGTAGACAGAAGTCATGAACATAATCTTGAGAGATTTTTTGAGGAGCTTAGTGACTGAACACCACAGTCAATGGGATCACATTCCGCCACAGGCGGAATTTGCTTATAATGATTCACTTAACAGAAGCATAGGGAAGAGTCCATTCCAGATTGTATATGGAATTCATCCAAAGGGAGTTTATGAATTGAAAGATTCGGAACAAGATGAATTCAGGAGTGCTAGTGCAGAAGACTTTACAGAAGGAATGAAGGAGCTTCATAGCCGAGTCAAGGAGCGATTGAAGAGTTCAAGTCAAGAATACAAGCAGAGAGAAGATCAACACAAGCAAGAACTTCAATTTGAAGTTGGTGATCATATTATTGCACATCTGAGGAAGGAAAGGTTCCCAAGGGAAACATGTAACAAACTGAAGATGAAAAAGATTGGACCATGCAAGGTCACAAGGAAATTTGGGGCAAACACATATGAGATTGAATTACCCGATGGGATCGGATTCTCACCAATATTTAATGTTGTGGATTTGTACCCTTACAGAGATGAAGAAGAAAGAGAAGAGAAGTAACAAAAAGAGATTCAATGGACAAAACAAATTCCTATAGCTGAAAAGCCACAAATGGAAAGCATAATTGACAAGAGGATTAGCAAAAAGACCAGGAGAAAAGAGTATTTTGAGTACTTGGTCAAATGGAAGGGATATCTAGTTGAATATGCTAATTGGGAAGATGAAGCATAAATTCCTAAGCATGGAAAGACCATGCAAAATCTGATAAAAATTTTCAAGTGAGGGAGTATGATGTAGGAGCATCGTAAGCAGCCAGCCAAGCAAGTATAAAGGTGGAAGATAGCTGGAAAAGCACTAGTGAACATTTTTGAAATGTTTTGAAAAGTTAATTAAGCATATATTAATGTGATAGGTAGGGAAAGTGTACTTACATTTATATCTTAGCTGTTGTAAACAGATCTTGAGCATTGCTCACATCTATAGAATGTGAAGGCATTTATACATAATTAATGAAAGTAGGTAGATTTTAATTCATAGATTAGACAGTTTAGAGAGTAGGAGGGAAAACGGATATAGACACCCTCATCCTTGTATTATTGTATCATTAGAACAGAAGAGGAGATATTTCATAAGTTGTTGATCTGTAGCAGAGAACTGTAGAGAAGAACCCATGTACAGGAGCACTTGAGTTAATATTTGAATATTTGACACAATTTTCATGGTGTTATGATGCTTACTGTTTACATTTACTAAATGGTATGCTTATAGTTGTTTTAATATCTTTGTTTATGCATCTTTTTCAATGTTGTGTTGAATGTGTGATTTCATGTTAAGTATATGAAGTTTGAGAGAGGAGAAGAATGAGTTTCAATTGTTTCTCATCCTGAGAGTTCCTGCAAGGAGTGCAGTGAAATGTCTGGAAGGTGTGCGTTGACAAGAGTTTAAGTTTTATCTCAGAAAGCACAGGAGAGATAACATTGTTCTCATTTTCTATAGAAGCATAGGTGAGGCACAGAGCCGTGAAATGTGAGCACAGGCTAGTTGAAACCTTAAAAGTTATCAACTAAGGTGAAGGTGGAAGGACTGCTATTGCAGAGAGTGCACAAAGTCGAGGACTCAAATAACCAGAGGTTATTTGAAATATTGCCACAAGGAGTGAAAGCATGATCTCTCTTGGAGACTTAAGTCCACAAGTGAAAGCTCAGGAGGGTTAGTACCTTTGAAGAGTTCAAAGGAAGACGGGGAGAGAAATCATCACGCAGAAGTTAAGTTCAGTGGAAGGACACCAAGTTAGTTTGGCCAGAGATTCTAGAGGAGTGAATAGGGTGGTCGGAATTGTCCGAGGAGAACTCGTGAAATCATTTGGACCGTTGGATCCTGCAGATCTGTGAGAAAGTTAAGGTTGTTTTCCTTTTAGCATTTAGAAATATCAAGAGGAGTAACGATTGTTAGATGAGAATCATCAAGAGTCGTTGATCTTGCAATCGAAATCTGATATTTTAGGTTTCGGAGTCTAGAGTGGCAATTGATTTTGGAGTCACTGCATCGCAAACTCCCGATATGTGAAATCGCGCCAGCCATTGGATCATGGGAGGTTCACAACTGTTGATCCCCTTTGAAGTGAAATATCGACATTTCGGTATTTCAGGGTTCGGCATACCAAGAATCTTGATGACAAGGAACCGTAACCTTAGCATTGAAAATCCTGAAGTCGCGAAATGTGATGTGCCTTTGGTGTGAAACGTCGACATTTTGGTATTTCAGGGTTCGACATATCGGGAATCCTGATGACAAGGAACCGGGACCTTAGCATTGAAAATCCCGAAGTCGCAAAACGCGATGTGCCTTTGGTGTGAAACATTGACATTTTAGTATTTCGGGGTTTGACTTACTGGGAACCCTGACAACAAGGAGTTAGGACACAGTGGAGTGAAAATATCTAAGTTGTGAAATGCGACAGGACTTTGGTGTGGAATTTTGGGATTTTAGCGCTTCGGGTTTCGGGGTTTTGGGAGTCGAGAGGTAGAGTTGCATGATCACACAACTCCCGAAATTGTGAAAAGGAAAAAGTCGAAAGGTGGGTCCTAAGAATTAATTGGAGGATACATGCGACGAAATTCAAGGTAGTGGTCAAGCTTCGGAGAAAATCTTGAAAGACCTTCGATCTCGCCAAAAAGGGGAAATTTTGGAAACCGGAAAATCATAAGGGAAGAGGAACGAGTGTTGGTCAATCACTCAAGTTCCAAAAGGCCGAAATAAGTGGCAACAAGAGGCGTGTGTTCGACGCATTGAAGAAGTCAACCCTCTTTGATGTTTTGGGTTTTGGAGGTTGAAGAGACAAGGGGATCGACAATAGGATTCGCGAAATCGTGAAATCCAAAATCTCGAAAAGAAAAGAAAAGCCCTGATCATATTTGTTGGTCAGTTGTGGAATACACCTTATGTGTGTGTTATTCCCTGTGGGGAAACCAAAGAGTCAATATGACTCAGGGGAAGATTTGGAACGATCCTAAGACCGAGAGGTCATGCAGAACCTACTGAGGCAGGAGGGTGATGCATCACCATTTAAGGAAATGTTGTACAATAACATGTCTATTGATGGGTAAACTATAGGAGGTTGTTTAATATATAAAAAGTGTTGTCTATTAAACAAATGGATGAAATCATTTATCTTGATGTCTACAAATAGATGCTAAGGCTATCTAATAACCATATCATGATGCTATTTATTATAAGATGACTGTCTAGCCTTGATAATGTAGAGTTTAAAATGAACTCTATCACTGCTATAATCCAAAAATCCACCTCTACAAATCCGTGTCCAAAAATCTATGACTACCCGTCAATGTCCAACAAGGGAAGCCTTGATATATTTGTCTACAATCTCTAAATCGATGTCAACAAGAGATAATATCGTTGCCTAAATACCTGCTATCACTGTGTAAAAACAATATGGGATATCGTTAATTGAAAATATAATGTGAAAATGCTATCTAAATAAAATGGGATGTTGTCAGCCAATCATTAGTTCAAATCGTTGTCTTTGCTAGAATAAATCCCTGTCCATTAATTGTTAAAATGTCGGTGTAATAATTGTGATTTTACTGTAATAAATCAATGACATATAAGAGAAAGGAAAACACAGTTGTATAAATGTAGAGTAAAACAATGCATTCAAAGCAGAGGAAGTTATAGTTGTGGTAAGGGTGGACTTGTTGATAATGCTATAGTAGGCTGCATAACAATTATGAAAACACTCAACACATACATAGCTCAGAACAAGTTCGCTCCACAAAAACAAATCACTCACCATAAAGGCTACCAATAATAAACTTTAAAGACCACCACAGTTCATTTCTGGCAAGATGTTGAGTATCCATCATTGAAATTCAGGGAGGAGTCAGTTTAAAGCTGAGGTGGATTAATTCCATTGTGTAGATAAAGGTGGAAGATGTCTGTTGAAAATAAAACTGGAACTATATATTGTTTTCCAACGCATGGCTAATGTCTAACATTTATTGTCATCTAACATATTATATTGCTACAATAATTAAAACATATTAATTTCTACTAGACCTTACACGAAATTGATCGTTTCAATGTTCAACTCGTTCGGTAACATACCATCGCAGTGTATCAATGCCAAGAGAGATCACAGTAAAATAAGATATTGCAGAGTAAAAACACCCAGAAAAGTCAAAATAAAATCGCACCGTAACATCAGGTCGCTATCCCATGCTAATCAATATTGGAGAGGAAAACAAAATGCAAGCCAAAGTATGAAAAATGCAGGGAAAATTGCCATCAAATATATATCAATAATGCAGAGGGTAAATTGCAAGTTATATGTGTTAAGAACCATGTAAGTTTTCCTTTAAAACATATAAAATGTATAGGGAAATTCCCCAGGAAATGTAATATATATTGCAGACTTAAATTGCCCAGAAAATTATTGAAAATGCAGAGATATACTTCGCCAGGAAATGCATTATAAACGCAGACTTAAATTTTCCAGGAAAGGTATAAAACATAGAGGATATTTAAGAGGATCATGGGAAGAAATGATAAACAATTGTAGAAGTATTCAATCAGAAATGCACAAGGAAAACCATCAACCACGAACAATCGATAGGGGTAGACAGCTAGTCGAACATCCTTCGCTCATCATCCACACATAGAAAAGAAGAGCATTGGAATCTATAGGTCACTATGCACCAAAGTGAAGACCATCAATTTGGCTCCTAAATGACTTCTCAGGCATGGACATACGAATTAGGGTTGAGGACAAAGTAAACAAATACACAATTCTTCACAGCAACCAATAAAACCAATAAGACAGTCACAACATTTAGGATCAAATGCCAAGGGAATCAGGTTAAGAACTGAGCTTAGGGATATAGGGAATTTAAGCTCTCAATTAAAATTCTAATTCAAAAACCTTTTTTACACAGTTAAAAGTACATAAATGAAAGTGTAAGTTCGATAATAATCTACCATTTAGAATAAAAACAAGCGTACCATAGCCCAAGTCGACCACTCTGAGTCGTTGTCCCACGGGCTCCATCCCTCTCTCGCTTTCCAACTGATGAGACTTCACCGGTATCTCCCACCTAACGTTAGGGGTAATCTTCTTCTCCCTTAGCCCCTCGATCTGAAAAGGGGCCACGTACACTAAACCAGAGAACAACTAGCTCCCATCTCATCTCGCAAGGCCGAGCTGCCACTCCTGAATGAGCTGGGTATCCCAACTCCTGCAAGCTAAGGTACGCATGTCTAAAATTCTATATCATAACGTTACACATAACTGAGGATGTTAGGGTCATAACCCGCACATAGGTAGAACAATATATTCAGATGTAATAAAGGTCAATATTAATAAGGCCTTTTAGTAAAATAGAATAAGTGGAATGTAAGAAGGCCTAATAGACACTTTCACTTCTAGAAGGATCTTCCTTTAGATTCTTCTTTTGATAGACATATTTAGTATAAATAGGAGTCGAGGGTATGAGAACCCTAGCTTGAATATTATTGTAATAGAGCTCTGATCAACTGGAAGTTTCCCCCTCGAAGAGGCCCGTGAACATTGCTTTCAAAATCAAAGTGCTATTTTTGTTGTTATTCTTATATCATTTCGGTGTTATTGTGGTGACTGTTCTGGTTATATTGTTGTTATTCTGCCATTTCTAGAATTTTATTTCTATTCTGCATACTTTTTATATTTGGTATATTACAAGTGGTATCAGAGCACTTTCCTTGACAAAAAGTGTGAGTTAATTTTTTTTTCAGAGTAGAGATGTATTATGTCATCTTTAAGCCACATATTTCTATCGTTACATGCATAAACCCATGGTTGAGGGATTCATATACGCAGGAAATATAAGTGGTACTTAAGCGCACATCTGTTGGCCACCCTTGTAACCCCTACTGGTACCCCTTCAAGTGGTAGTGCATTAGACAACACATGTGTATGGATCGACCTAGATTACCTGAAGCCCTCTTTAAATAATCCTATCAGCTTCCTGACTGCTATAGTGCCACCAAGAACAACACTCAGGAAGATACTCTCTAG
This sequence comes from Picea engelmannii, assembly GCA_009831015.1. Taxonomy (NCBI): domain Eukaryota; kingdom Viridiplantae; phylum Streptophyta; class Pinopsida; order Pinales; family Pinaceae; genus Picea; species Picea engelmannii. The sequence continues at coordinate 11,686 of WSFP011432491.1, forward strand.
TACCTGGGTATTTGGATAGTACGACTAAGGGTACTATCTATCCTCCTTAGTTGRTTCCCTGAGATATTTATCCAAGTACTACTGTTGAACCCCACACAWATATGAGAGAGATATAGCGCAGGGAAAACCCTTTTCTGTAGAACCCTTGAATACCTAACCCTTGGGGACAGAAACATTAACAAATTAAAAYAAACAACATCTCTTTCCAYGCAACTGTGTTCGGGTTACCAAATAACTACACATTTATTCCTGGTTAAGAATTTGGGCATTTCATTATTGCAGTATTGTTCAGACCAGAGTATAACTCTGCAGGTRTAAACAAAAAAAAAAAAGTATGGAAATTTTTTCACCATTATTTGAGACCTATTCCATTGGATTCATCTCTTCTCCCTTATCAAATTCATACATATCATTTTTTAGAAAAACAATTGACCCCACCCGCCCCATTTTAGTTTTCTCATCATCATGGCCCATACCCATAGCCAAGATCCGGAAGCTCTCTTCAATACCTTGCAATCTAATTTCATTGAGACCCAACAAGAAGTGAAACAACTCATTGTCAATGTTGTCACCCTCAATACATCCATGCAGTCCTCAATGGAGGAAATCAAACAAGACCTGACTACCCAGCTTGAATCTGTCATTTTGATGCTCTACACCAAGATGCATATCCCTACAGATAACCCTTTATCTGACCCACCTTCAGATACTAAAGCTAAACATTCCTCTAACTTTCAACATGACCTATGGCTTCCGCGGGTGGATGTGACAAAATATGATGGCTTGTATCCCACTGGTTGGGTAACCCAAATGGAACATTATTTCTCTTTATACAGAATTATAGATGACTTGGCCAAACTCCGGTATGGTGTTCTCCATCTAGATCAAGAACGTTCGCAATGGTGGCAATGGAGAAAAACTTCCTATTAAGGGTATATTGCTTGGACACAATTTGTGGCATAGATTTATGAACTCTTTGACACTGACACCAACCATTTGGTCCATTTGACAAAGTTGAAATGATTAGGAAAATTGGAAGAATTTATAGCTACTTTTGAGCACCTGGATTTTCGGATAGAGGGCATGTCTGATGCTTTTTTCTGAGAGTGTTTTATCAGTGGCCTCAAGGATGAGATTCGGGCCCATGTCCTCATGGATCAGCCTCAGAGTTGGGTGGAGGATACTAAAAGAGATAAATAAGAACAACAGGTTGTATCTTCTCAAAACTGGAAACCCTCCTTTATCCCTTTCCCTAAACCAGTAAATCCCACTACTCCCTCTGCTCCACTAAATATCCAAAAATTGACCAGGGCTGAAATGGATGAATGCCAACTCAAAGGCCTTTGTTATAATTGTAATGAAAAATATTTCCCGCACCACAAGTGTAAGGAATAAAATATTTTTATGGCCATCTCAGAGGATATTTTGGAAGAGGATGTTGAAACTCGCCTTGTATCTGATTCACCTGAAACCACTGACATCACCCCTCCCGAAGTAGAACCAGTCATTTCCCTAAATTCTCTCATTGGCTTCTCTGCTCCCCAAACCCTCAAACTCATCAGTTACTTCAAGCATAGGAAGGTCATCATTCTGGTTGATAGTGGAAGAACCCATAATTTTATTCATCATCACATTGACCAAGAAACTCATTGCTACATCCATGCCGTCAATAATTTCCAAATCATGATTGCCAATGGTGGCTCCATGAAATGTGGAGGGCATTGTGAAAATGTGTGCCTCCAAATTGGTGACTACCACCTCAAATCTCATATGTTTGCTATCGACATGGGTGGTTGTGACATTGTGTTGGGTGCAGACTAGCTAAGGACTTTGGGTTCCATTCTCATGGATTTTAAGAAATTAACCATGCAATTCGACAAGGAGGGCCAAAAATATAAGTTCCAAGGAATCTCTGTCAATTCACCTGAGATCATTAGTTCCCATCGCATGGAAAAACTGCTCAAAAAAGGCCATTCTGGTGTTATTTCCCAACTCCATGCCATAAAAGAAACAGAGACACCCTCAGTGTGACAAGACCTCCAATCCATCCTTTCTAAACATCAAGTGGTCTTTTCCACTCCCTAGGGACTCCCTCCTTCCCATGGTGTTCATTATCATTCCATTCCCCTTGTACTAGGAAGCCTTCCTCCCAATATTTGTTTGTATAGTCACTCCTTTTCCCAAAAAAATGAAATTGAGAAAATGGTTCAGGAACTCCTTAACGTAGGCATTATTCACCCTAGTATGAGCTCCTATTCTTCTATTATGTTCATGGTCCTAATGAAAGAAGGTTCTTGTCAAATGTGTCCTAACTTTCATGCCGTCAACAAACTTACCATTAAAGACAAATTTTCCATCCCTATCATTGATGACCTCTTGGATGAATTGAGTGGCACCCAGTTCTTTACTAAACTCGATCTTCGTTCTGGATACCACCATATATGTATGAAAGAGGTAGACATTCCCAAGACTGACTTTAGAACTCATGAGGGTCACTATGAGTTTTTGGTGATGCCCTTTGGCTTGTGTAATGCCCCATCCACCTTCCAAAGCCTCATGAATCATGTCTTTCATCCTTTTCTTTGTCATTTTGTCTTAGTTTTCTTTGATGATATCCTCATCTATAGAAAAACCTGGACATACCATCTTGCCCATGTGGATCGAGTTCTCCATATACTCTCTCAACACCAACTTTTCCTGAAACAATCTAAATGTGATTTTGATAGGTCATAAGTCAAGTACTTGGGTCATCTAGTTGGCAAGGATGGCGTCAGGGTGGATCCTAAAAAGATTGAAGCTATGGAATAATGGACTCACCCAAAGACTCTCAAAATATTGCGTGCATTTATGGGCTTAGCAGGTTATTATTGCAAGTTTGTTAATAATTATGGAAAGATTACAACACCTCTCATTGCACTCTTAAAAATAACTCTTTCACTTGGACTACGACTGTGGCTCAATCTTTTCAAACCTTGAATATGGCCATGTGCACCACCCTAGTCTTGGCCCTTCCTGATTTAACAAAGACCTTTTTCTTAGAATGTGATTCTTCAGAGAAAGGAATTGGTGATATTCTTATGCAAGAGGGTCAGCCTTTGGCCTTTACCAACAAGCAACTATCTGAAATAAATATGGGGAAATCAATCTATGAAAAGGAAATGTTATCTATTATGCATGACTTTGATCTATGGTGCCCTTATCTATCAGGGCAATGCATCCAAAATAAGACAGACCATCAAAGCCTCAACTATTTTATGGAACAACGCATTTCCTCCCCAGAGCAACAAAAATGGGTGACCAAGCTTTTTGAATATGATTATGAGATTATTTACAAAAAAGGAAAAGACAATGTGGTTTCGGATGCACTTTCCTGAAAGTATGAAGATGAAGGGTCCATTTTTTCTCTTTCCTTCATTGTACCAGATTGGCTCCAAGCCGTTCGCTAGGAATGGCTACACAATCCCAAAAGTTCACTGTTTATCCAACAATTGCAGTCCAATGCTCCAGATTCCCTAGGGTACTCTTGGCTCCATGATTAGCTTCAATAAAAAGGTAGTTTGTATTTAAGAAAACAATCCAAACTTAAATCCACGGTACTTTTTGAGCTTCATGCTACACCCACAACTGGGCACTCTGGGTTTACCAAAACCTATGATAGGGTCAAACTCTCTTTTTTCTGGGCTGGAATGAAACAAGACATTCCTAATTTTTTAGTTGAATGTGATGTGTGTCAATGCAACAAGTGTGAAACAGTCAAATCTTTGGGCACATTACAACCACTTCCGATTCCACCTGCTATTTGGATGGATATCTCTATGGATTTTATTACAGGCTTACCCAAATCGGGAAATAAATCAGTCATCATGGTGGTTTTTGATCGCCTTTCCAAGTATGGTCATTTATGTGCTCTTCAACACCCATTTACAACATCCACAATGGCTCAAATTTTCATGGATCAGGTCTTCAAGATTCATGGCATGCCACACTTTATTGTTTCTGATCCTGACCCAAATTTCAGCACCAATTTTTGGCAAGATCTAGCCAAACTACAAGGCACCAAATTGCATCTCAGCACAACTTATCATCCCCAGACTGATGGTCAAACAGAAGTTGTCAATAAGTGTTTGGAAACATATTTCAGGTGTTTTGCCTCAAAAAACAAAAATCAGTGGGCTCAATGGTTACCCCTATATGAATGCTGGTACAACACTTCATACCACACAACTACAAACATGACTCCTTTTGAAGTGGTATATGAACAAAATCCACCTTCAGTTCTCTCATACTTAGTTGGTGTCTCAAAGGTCTAGGTAGTTGACCAAATGATTACAGTGCGAGAGGCTATTCTTCATACCCTCAAAGAGAATTTGGTCATGGCACAGAATCTCATGAAGAAACAAGAAGATCAAGGTCTCTCTGAACGTCAATTTGCAGAAGGGGATCAGGTGTTTCTTCAACTGCAACCTTACAAGCAAAATTCCCTTAAGGTCGATCATTTTCAGAAGCTAGCGCCCAAATTTTATGGTCCTTATATAGCTCTCAAGTGTGTGGGACAGGTGGCCTATTAGTTATCTTTGCCCAATCATTCTAAGCTACATCCTGTTTTTCATGTTTCATGCTTAAAGAAGGTTATTGGAAATAAGTGATAAATTCAAACCAACTTTCCCGAGTTAGGCGATGAAGGATCCATTTGGATACAGCCACAAGAATTTTTGGACCAACGTGAGCATTTCCTGCATCAGAGAACCATCAAGGAAGTGTTAGTCCATTAGAACGATAGAACTCCAACAGATGCCACTTGGGAACCAGCTACCATTCTACAACAATTTCCACATCTCAAACGTTGAGGAAAAGGTTGTTTTTAAGGGGGCTGACATGTTAGCATCCTAACTCGCACATAGGTAGAACAATATATTCAAATGTAATAAAGATCAATATTAATAATGCATTTCAATAAAATAGAATAAATCGAATGTAAGAAGACATAATAGAAGCTTCCAATTCTAGAAGAATCTTCCTCTAGATGCTTCTTTTCACAGACATATTTAGTATAAATAGGAGTCGAGGGTATGAGAACCATAGATTGGATATTATTGTAACAGAGCTCTACTCAAATGGAGGTTGCCCCCTCGAAGAGGCCCGTGAACATTGCTTTCAGAATAAAAGTGTTATTTCTGTTGTTATTCTTATATCATTTAAGTGCTATTGTGGTGATTGTTCTGGTTATATTGTTGTTATTCTACCATTTCTAGCATTTTATTTCTATTTTGCATACTTTTTATATTTGATATATTACAGAGGAGATCCATCCTTCTCCTTCTCCCTCCTTTATATAGGATTTCTAAGTCCCTTCTTTCCCAAATTCCCATTTAATTTATTGTTCAATAATTTAATTCAGAAAAATCCTCCCCGTACATGTGTCACCCATCCCCTTCATTGCACCAGAAATTAATTTCATTAATTATTTAATTAGCCCTATTTCCATCACCCACCTAAAAGCATTCCTAGAATCTCTCCTAGGTGTCTGCATATTCCTTTACACACTTTAATGAATTTCCCCCTTACTAATTTACTAGTTGAGTTCAATTTAGAAAGTTCTTTAAGGCAATATTCCTTTCTAAGTTGGTCATTCTTCTTTTTCCTTATGTTTCCCTTTTTCTTTATGTTTCCCCCCTTTTCCCTTAGTTTCCTAATTCTTTTAAATTTCCCTCTTTCTCTTTTTATCTAAACTCAAATTACTAAGTGTAGAAAATTATCTTTTCCCCTTTTTCTTTTTAATTAATAAATTTTAATTCACATGTGCAACAAAACAATCATTTTCCTTTTAAAATTTTAAATCCCTCAATATATTGATTTTAATAATTTAATCAAGTTTCTTATCCCCTTTTCATCACATGTTTAATGATGATTATTATTATTTTTATTTTTTTACCACAAGTATTACTTTAGACCTAGATTTTAATTTTCAAGGCTGGGCGACATTTTATTAGGGAAATTGTTTTTAAATCTTTCTTATCACATTATTCATTCTAAGGCCATCTAGGTTTATTCTCTTATTTGTTAACAATGCGACATTCCCTTCAGGACACACTAGGTGGTCCAAGGGTTCCACTAGCCTCATTCTATTTCCCTTGCGCGATGTGCCCTTCAGGACGCACTACATGCTCCAAGGGTGCCACTCACCTCTTTCATTTTTTCTTGCACGACATTCTCTTAAGGATGCACTACATGCTCCAAGGGTGCCACTCGCCTCTTGACTGACTTCGTAGACATTAAAAAATCTGCCAGGTGATCTTGTGGGAGACTAAGGGCCTCTAAGGAATTAGGCCCCTGCCTTATTGTGCACCCCTTAGAATCATTGTGAACGACTGTCATATTCTACCTTCATGGCATCATGGTTATTCTCGAACTAGGTAATCGTTAACCTATAGTTTGAGCCATGGTATGAGTGCTAGTAGGTTGTGGCAGGGTTGTTGTCCACACCTTTCCCTCAACGTCTTTGGTAGTCGTGCGTGAACCCTCTACTCCACATGTGATTCTAGTCGGAAAGCTATCGTCAGCCTGCATCATCAACGAATCATGTCAGAATAAAATCCATAATCATAACATCTAATCAGATGCACATATGTCATATATAGAACAATCAAAACCCAATAGTCCACTCCCTAACTTGATCCATATTGCAAGGGTTTCATCGATGCCTCAACATCCTCGAGGTCCAAATCCTACACACTCAGGAGAACCGATTCAATAGCACCTGTCTAAGTCAATATAACAAAATAACATATAATCACATCCATAATTCCTCATAATCATAATCAACGGCCAATAGTATAATAATTCAGATCACTTGCAAGAAAGTGTCCTCAAAGAATAAGTTCATGTAGTGTGCGCAAGAGCGGGATGTTACATACACCCCCTCTTGGTCTAAACTTCGTCCTAAAGTTTCACATTATAAGAGTGTCGAAAAATGTGTATCACACTATCATAAGTCTCTCTATCAAACAAAAAAAAGAAATTGTTGGTGCATCTCATATGCATCCTCCCAGGTTGCCAAGTTGGGACTAGAGTTGTCCCAATGGACCTTGACCTGATCTATTGTTCAATGCTGCAGTTGTCGAATGTGATGATAAAACATGAGGATTGGCTTATCCATCAGTGCACACTCATCCGACACCCTCATGGTGCTCAATTCAAAACATGTGTAGGATCACTATTCATAAGGTCTCAAACAGAGACGTGAAAGTCATCATGCATACACCTCAAGAATTAGGCAAGTCTAGTCAATAGACCACGTGCCTCTCCTTTCCACAATCTCGTAGGTTACCATGAACCTAGGAGATATTTTAGCCCCTTTTCCCAACTTGATCGAACTCTTATGCGGTTTCAACCTCAAGAATACTTGATCGCCACAACGTAACTATGGTCAACACAACGTGCATCAACATAACTCTTCTACCAATCTTACACTTCCTTGATCCCTTGTCTTATATTTTGAATTTAATCTTCCAATTCCTGGATTGCTTCTGGTCTCACCAAGAACCTATCCTCAAGCCGATCCTAGCTCAAAGGTGCCTGACATGGTTTCCCATAAAGAACTTGAAAGGCCATATTAATGGTGCTTTCGTAATTGTTGTCATATGCGAATTATACCATTGGCAAGAATTATTCCCAACGCTTCTATTGGTCTATCACATACATACACAATAATTCCTCCATGATTTGGTTTGTTCGTTTGGTCTTCCCATCTGTCTCTAGGTGATATGCAACAATAAAATTAATTTGGATTCCCAATGCCTCTTGGAACTAGTCCAAATTCGCCTGATAAACACTGACCCTCGATTGTGTATAATCCTCTTAGGTATGCCATGTAGCCTCACGATCTCATTGATGGAAACTCTAGCTATAACAGGTGCCTAATACATCGTACACACCATAATAAAATGGGAACTCTTCGATTGAGTGTCGGCTAGCACAAAAATTGAGATGTGTCTCCTTTCCCTCAATGGAAATCCAACATGAAATTCATCAAAATAATCTCCCATTTCAATTCCAGAATAACGTGTGGTTGTAGTAATCCTCCTGGATGTATATGTTCAACCTTCACCTACTGACATTCTAGACATCTAGTCACATAGTGGAATATGTCTACTGATGTAGGAGCATCTCTCCATGTCAGCCAGCCAGCCAACCAGCCACGTCAGCGAATTCAAATCGCGTGCTAAAGAGAGGCGTCGCCCTCATTTTAAATTTGAATTGAATGTAATTAAATGCTTAAGTTGTTGAGATGGGAATCCATGCCTTTGTGTAGGCATTAGGTAGATCAGCCTTTAATGTTTGTAAGACTGAGATCTAGATCCAGATGCCGGACTAGATAGCCATTGATTGTAATTGAATAGGGTAGGTAGATTGGAGGGAAGAGCTCGAAGAGCCCCCTCAGGTAAAAGATATTTCATATATCATTTTGGTAAGTTGTTGTAGTTGTAAGTTGGGATAGAAGAGAATCTATCAGTAGAGCAGAAGAGAGAATAGTCGAGACCTTGTTACAGGCCGTGCTCAGGAACACCTTGTAAATACAAGAATTTGCCATTTAATATAAACAGAAGCAATTTTTCCTGCATGTATTTCTGTGTTATGTGGATTCATGTGAATGTTCTTCATATGATATGAATGTATGTTGTAGATGTATGTTAGGAATTTGCAGGAGAGTGTTTGATTTCCAGGTTTGAGGTTCTTTGTGGTTTCATGCCAGGAGGGCATGACAGAGTATTGCGGTCTCTGAATACCGGTGCACTGAAGCACTCCTGAATACTGTGGGTTCAGACAAAGACATGTTGCGGCACAAGAACTGGAATCAACAACTCAGGAGAAATACCTCAAGGTTGTTGAATACCTTGGAGGCAAGGTTGTGTAGAAGAGACACAGTTGCAGACAGAATCACTGAGGATTCTGTGAAGCTCTGCCAGGTGGCAATTGAGCCAGTACAAGGAGTGCACAGAAGAAGGACTCTACTGTGAGTTCGGAGAAGAACCAAAATCACTGAGGATTCGAAGAGCTCTTCCAAGTGGGCTTTGAGCAAGTGAAAGGAGTGGATACTCTTCCAGGTGGGCATCGAGTAAGTGTGTAGACAGACACAGGAAGAAGAGAACTCTTTGAGTTCTATGATTTGAAGAAGAATCCACTGAGGGATCTTCACAGGGTTTTTGAACACCCTGCAACACTCAGAAAGAGGTTTCTTGAGTAAAGGATATCCAGGAGGCATCCAAACATTCTCCATCTGAGGAGAAAGGAAGAAGGATAAAATCCCTTAGGGGTCTGAGCGGGTGAGAAGATTAGGAGAGATATCACCTACGTGTGCATCAAGACTCTGTAGAGGCACAGAAGTCAAAAGAATCCCTTGGGGATTCGAGAGTAAAAGTTCAAGAGGAGTCAACATTTTTATATGCACAGTGAAGCTCAAGGTAAAGGAGTTCATAGAGAGAAGAGAAGACAAAGGTCGGAGCCTTTGATGAACTTGGAATTCCTCCAAGTGCAGGAAGAAAGTGCGCATAATCTCAGGAGGAGCAACGACAGTCATCGGATCAGCTGAGGAGATCTGGACCGTTGGAAGGTATTCACATCCAGAGAGTGCACGGGAGAAGAGGTGATCTAAGCCGTCAAATCTAGAGTGAAGAACCTAACAGCCGTCATATCTGTCGTGAGTTACATGGTGGTTAAACCATCGGGAAAAGCCAACGTAAAATTCCCGAAAGAGTTGGCTTATCAGGATATTAGCATTCGCGATATCGGGAGTCTTGAAGACAGGAGATCGGGAATTTCCATGGGAAATTACCCAGAATTAATCTGAACCGTCCATTCACTTGGGATGCATGTCAGAAATCCGAAGAAA
>ML866655.1:0-11852 GCA_009831015.1 Picea engelmannii
TTGGTAGGACAATTGAGAGACAATGAGGACATGATCATGGCAGCCACTAGATGCATTGATGATACACATCCATTGGTAGCATGTTATTGTTGGAGGGCCTCGATGGCACATGATAGTTCAGATGGGGGACTTGGCATTGATGAATTCCATACACTTAGGGAGAGAGTGATTGTGATGAGGGATGACTACCAACAATTGTTGAGCGATAGGGATTACCTATTGGAGGTTGGCGAGATGTATCACAGGGAAATGAGGGAGCAGGAGGTTCAGGTGGACCGACTCACTCATGAGTTGGAGAGAACACAAAGATTCATGAAAGGCACACAGAAAACCCTTCAAGAATCAGAGTCTAGATCAGAGGATCTCCTTAAGGAAATTAGACAGAGATCCACTACATCTATTTCAGCAGAGAGTCAGATATATCCCTCAACCACATTGCGAGAGGATGTTGGTGGTTTAGCAGTGGAGCACCAGTTGAGGGAGGAGCATGAGGAGTACCTAGGATCACTGATGAGTATGGAGAGATATGATCTAGAGATACATGAGGATGTCCATAGGTCACAGGGACTACCCTTCACAAGGCGTGTTGAGACAGTTGAGCACACACATACACATGGGGATTCCAGAGCCAGGGGAAGTTATGAGGACACTTCCATTTGTGTTCCAGGATTGGTTGACCTTCATGTAGAGGATAACCCCGTAGTACACCTAGGATCCAGGATGTTGCAGGTGTATATAGGAGATCACATGAGTATGCAGGGGCACAGAGTGATGAGTGGTAGTTCATAGAGACATACAGAGTTGTACAATGGGATTCAGGGGGACACACTGAATTGCAAGGAGGAGATGTACCTAGTAGAGCATGAAGATTTCTCTCCCTTCCAACAGTATATAGATCTGGGAGATCACCTTCACCATAGCAGCAGTTGCGTGAGTGATGATGGATGGAGAATGATTGACCTGCAGTTCGTGGAGGTACCTACCATTGTACCCGATGGTTGGTGTTCAGTGATGAGTACAGGTGATTATTTACCATGGGTGTCGATAGACGAGCTTTTTGTTAAGTCCTTTGGATTGACCAAAGCATATGATACTTTCCAGTCCTACAATTGGTTGGATATGTTTATGATAGCCTTTCCCGATACTTTCATCATTGACAACAACATAGGGGGAGCTAGACAGTGGAAGGGGACATGGAGAGTTGGTAGGTCGAGACCACTTGACATGAGTGTCTTGATTGCGTTCATCAGTATAGGGGTGGATCATCAGGGGTAGATAGTTGAGTCCATGGGCGTTATGGGGAGTATCCTAGGCCATGGGACAGAGGACATCTCAGAGGTTGCTACATATTCAGACTCTCATTGGGATGAGGGTGGAGTGCTTTCGACAATTACCAGTAGGTCACACCAGCAGTTAGTGGGGATTGGAAGTGATGAACTTCCAAATTTGACATGGGATCCAGGATTCCATTTGGTCAATAGTTTGTTTCATCTTATGAGGATCCAGGAGTGGAGGGTCTAGTATGGATACTTTGAGCAGACAATCATGATCAGAGTAGAGATTCATCGACATGATGGTCCCTGTCGGAGACTAGCATGGGACCCTGGGATTACAGGACCGGACATTTCATTGACTGATGGAGAAGAGTAGACGTTTGCAGAGGGGAGTCACTTTGATTTTCCATTGAGTTTCAGTATTGGGGAGAGCACATCACTGACTGGTGATTCGTTGAGGTCTTGTAGTACCTCACTATGGAAACAACATGTTCAGTCGGTGGGGGTCATGTTGAGTTTGGTATGGTTTGGTAGGATAGACCCATTTCAGGTTGAGGTCATGTGTTATTTGCAGGAGATGCATGGTGTTGATATGTTACAGAACTATACTCCACAGGGCATTCTAGTTGACATTATGATATGGGATCTATGGATTGGAGTGCTTGGTAGTTCACCGTTTGATGGAGTTGAGTTTCAAGTAGATTGGTTACTCAGGGAGTTGACTGAGATTCCTCGGTCATTGATCATTCTACTCATCAGGAGCACGTGGGTGTCATGCATGGTGAGCACTTGGAGATACCACATATTGAGGGGAGTCTACCTTGTGTCACATAGGTGGATATGGGACCCCGATATCATATGTAGTTGGATTCAGTTATTGCTTGAGGACAAGCAATATTTCAGTAGGGAGGATTGTAATGTCCCCATTTCGGGACATTATAACTTTATAGAGTGTTATGCCTACCAGAGTAGCTAGATAGGGGTGTGATCCAGAATCGGATCCAAGAGCCTGACAGGGCTGAAAAAGGCTCAAAAATATAAGTGCTCAAAATCCGATGAAGCCAAAACCATTGTGTTCGTCTCGTCTTCCTGATTCCGGCCATATATTTACTTCGTTAAACGGGCTCTGTATGCGAAAGTTATCGTGTTCTGATCGAAAACCCAAACAGGTAAAAAGTCAAAGGTCAACTGGTCAAAAATTCAATGTTGTTGTTAGCATGACATCAACATGTTGACTGTGCAGGAGATGACGTGGCAGCTTCTGGAGAGGACATGTSGCAGAGACACAATGGGTTGTGCCGCTGATGGTGGACCAACTGTCGATTGACACATGCCATGCAATAGACAAATGGGGTGGTGCCATGTGGCCCAGGTGTGGGCTGCCACGTGGCACCCCGTCATTGGTTACTATGTTTAATAAAATGTTATGAAGCTCATGGGGTTCGACCCCGTGACCTGATCGTAAGGGAAAAGTCTTTGGTAAAGTCCCAACCACCAACGCGCCATGTGTGAAGCTTGTTTATATCAGCCAAACATTAACTATATAAAGTGAATATGTTGTAATATGGCGCGGAAGGAGGGGGATGGGGATAAGCCCCAACCCGTGGTCGCGTAACACACAAAGACCCGAGGGCATGGGCACCATATGTGCGGGAGTATTGGATAGGGGCCAACCCTTGGACCCCGTGCCACCATGTAACAACAACACATGAAGCGGGGGGGCCTATCCCTCAGGGCTCGGGCTATTTTAAGTCGAGGATCTATGCAGAGCCCCAAAAACCAGGAGCTAGCTCAAGAATGGGCTAGCACTTAGCCCTTTGGGCTAGCGCTTGGCCAAATTTAGTTGCATGTGACCGAGAATAGGGGCGCGCACCCAGTTTGGGGGGCTTATGCCCAAATTAAAGCTAAAGTGGGTTATTTCCTATGATTTTGGGGATTTTTAATTGATTTTAGCCCTGTTAATAGTGGATTTTGGCCATTTTTGGGAGATATTGGGCATTTTTGGAGCCCAGATTTTGGGAGGAAATTGGGGATGGATAACCAACTTCAAATCTATAAAACTAGGCCTGTTTGAGGCCATAGAGGACAATCAGAGCAGAGTTATGCTGAAGGGAAGCCAATCCAACGCCATTTTTATGAAGGGAAGCTGTTGAGGAGCAGACGCTTGTGGACCATTTCTGGGAGCTCCGGTCATCCGTTTTGCATGTTGTTTCTTCTGCTGGGTTCTAGAGATCTGGAAGAACATGACTAGATCAGTCTTGTAGCCAATTGGCACTGTTGTGATGTATTTTTTTGAGCTTTGAACAGAAATAAAGAAGCCCCCCCCACTGAGACAAAGGCCCAGAGATGTAGGCAACGTTGTGCCAAACTCCATTATCACTTCTTTTGTTATGGTTTGTTGTTTATTACTTCATTTCAGATCTGCATATATGTATATGGCTATCATAATTCCTCTTGTTTCCTCATTCTTTCATTAATCTTCTCAAATGGTTAATTAACACATGCAATTAAAAACTCAACCACGGTCATTAAAAGATCTTTTCGGATCAAGTGGTATCAGAGCTAGTTGATGTTTGGATTTGAGTTTTGCATGTTAACCAGGGAAAAGCTACAGCGTGGTGAAGGCAAGCTTGTTGCAGAGAATCCATTAATTGGATTGAGAAAGAGAGCTTCTCACAGCGAGAAGATGGCATCAGAAGAAGGGATTTCTCAGGATGAGAAAGAGTTCCGAAAAACTTTCCTTATTATGTCGGAGATGGTGAAAGTTTTGTACGAGGATTACTTGGAATGAAAGAGACCGGTTTTGGGTGAATCTTCAAAGGGAAAAAGTGAAGAGGAAGAGGTTCATCCTCAGATTCCTCCATCACCTCCTTCTTCTCCTTCTTCTTCAAGTTCAAGTTCTAAATCTAATGCAAAGAAAAATGTTTATAAGCATAAGAATGAAATGCCATTGTTAAAACTTGATGTTAAATTTGAGTTGCCCATATATGATGGTGAAGTAAATGCAGAGAAACTTGACAATTGGATCAGGCAGATGATGGTTTACTATAGTGTGCAACAGATCAAAGATGAGACCACACAAATCAAGTTGGAATCTTTGAGACTTGTAGGTACAACTCTCATATGGTGGCAAAGCAAGTTGCAAAATGGAACGCAACAAGTGGGTAATGTATTTCCATCATGGAAGAGCTTCATTTCTGCACTTAGGAAACAATTCTGTCCTTTGGGTTATAAAGAAAAAGCATTAATTGAATGGAAATCTTTAAAACTAAGAAAAGGACAAACAATGCAAGAATACACCGATGGATTTCGAAAAATGGCATTGATGTTAGATATCCCTTTACAAACAAAAGAAACTCTTATGAAGTATATAGGAGGTTTACCTGTGCATATTAGAAACACTGTATTCATGTTTGGACCCACTAACCTTGATGAGGTTTCTGTTCAAGATACGTATATTGAAGCAGGAAAAATAGGTGTGTCAGGGGAATCATCGTCTTCAAGGAAAGAGGACAAGAGGAAATGGCATGGCAAGAATTCAAATGCAGTGATGAGGAAGGAAGGAAAGCCTTCTTGCAAGCATTGCAAGAAAGAGGGACATGATGAGGACAGATGTTGGTAGTTGCATCCTGAGAAGAGGTCAAAGTGGTTCAAGGAAAAGAAGGGAATGCAAACAGTGGCAGTGACAACAAGACCCACAGACTTGGGATCAGATTCAGGTGGTGAATCAAAGATCTCATTGGTTGGTTTGACAGGTAAAATTGGTGAAGGCATTGATTGTAGAAGAAACTTGTTTCATATAAGGGTAATCATGTGACACACTAAGATAGAAACAGTAATCGACAGTGGATCTCAATCTAATCTAATCTCAGAAGAATTGGTTAAGCAATTGGGGTTAAAAACACAAGTACATCATAAGCCTTACACACTTAAATGGATAAGCAATCATCATCAAATGCACATAACAAAGCAGTGCACAATCAAATTTGCAATTTCATCTAAGTATGTGGACGAAGTAACATGTGATGTAGTGTCGTTAAGAGAATGTGGAATGGTATTAGGTAGTCCATATTTATATGATCATAAGGCAATCTTCTACAGGACAAAGAATCAATATCAATTAACCAAAGTAGGTCAAGATTATGTGGTTCATGCTCATCATGTTAAGGCAAATAAAAACTTCAAACAATGGAACAATTAAAGAAGGCAGTGCAAGCAAGCAACAAACCAAT
This sequence comes from Picea engelmannii, assembly GCA_009831015.1. Lineage (NCBI taxonomy): Eukaryota > Viridiplantae > Streptophyta > Pinopsida > Pinales > Pinaceae > Picea > Picea engelmannii. The sequence continues at coordinate 5,507 of ML866655.1, forward strand.
AATTGTTTCAAATGAAGTAATTGATCTTAAGCAAGAACAAGAAATGATTGTTGAATGGAAAATCAATCATAAGTTGCTTCAAGATAAGCTCATGTCGTGCAAATATTTCAAGTATATCAGTTCATTTGCAGTCGTATTTTTGATGCTATCATTAGTAATGTTGTCCACATGGATGATAGTGGCTTCAGTAAGATGTAACGGGGTTCAAATGGCTAACAATATACTTCTTGTTGTCATGATTGTGTTACAGTTGATCTTGATGAGACAGGTGCACAAGACAGAGTTCAGAGACAGAGGACAAGCCGGGTGGCCTATCCCGAGCTTGTTGACTGGTCAGTAACCTTTTGGGGACCAAAAGGTCTTTTAGTGGGGAGGTGTGATCCAGAATTGGATCCAGGAGCCTGGCAAGGCTAAAAAGGGATCAAAAATGAAAGTGCTCATAATCCGACGAAACCAACACCATTGCGTCTGTCTCATCTTCCTGATTTCAGCCATATATTTACTTCATCAAAAGGGCTCCATATGTGAAAGTTATCGCGTTCTGATCGAAAACCCAAACAGGTAAAAAGTCAAAGGTCAACTGGTAAAAAATTCAATGTTGATGTCAGCATGACATCAACATGCTGACTATGCAGGAGATGACATGGAAGCTTCTGGAGAGGACATGTGGCAGAGACACAATGGGTCGTGCAGCTGATGGTGGACCAACTGTTGATTGACACATGGCATGCAATAGGAAAATGGGGTGGTGCCATGTGGCCCAGGCGTGGGCTACCACATGGCACCCCGTCATTGGTTACTATGTTTAATAAAATGTTATGAAGCTCATGGGGTTCGACCCCGCGACCTGATCGTAAGGGAAAAGTCTTTGGTAAAGTCCCAACCACCAACGCGCCATGTGTGAAGCTTGTTTTTATCAGCCAAACATGAACTATATAAAGTGAATATGTTGTAATATGGCACGGAAGGAGGGGGCTGGGGCTAAGCCCCAGCCTGTGGTCGCGTAACACACAAAGACCCGAGGGTCTGGGCACCATATGTGCGGGAGTATTGGAGAGGGGCCAGCCCTTGTGTAACACCCTGTTTCCCCCAACTTGTAAATATAATTGGACTGGCCAAGAACTATGGAAAACTCATAAATGTGAATATGTGATGTAAATGGACCTTGAGGAAGAGGTCAATGAAGGTGTATAACATTATGAATTTATTGCAGGACTGCTGATGAGGGGATGTGCAGAAAAAGAGACCACAATGATGGTGGAAGGCACCTGAAAAAGGTGGCGTTAACTTCCACCGAGAATTAAATACAGTATTTGGACTCCACTGGCCTGGAGAACCAAAAGTAGCTCGCTGACCCTGAAATTCAATGCCTCGTAGGCTGGTAGGCAGATGGATTGATGAGGGATGGGATGGTGAACCGCCCATCCGTAGAGCCGCTAGGCTTGATCGGCGCGAGGGTAATCATGCCACACGCAACCTCGCGAGAGGATAAGGCATATGGCAGAAGCGATTAGAGGGGGGACGCAAGGGGAACTCTGAATTTTCACGCAGAGTGAGGGATAGCAGGGAGGAAGGATTGCAACCTTCGCTCCTGGTCACTGGCAGATGGAGAGACGCAGTCTCAGAGCATCGTGGTCTCAGCTAGGGGGTGGCTAGTGGTAAATCCATTTGGAGTCCCTACGCCTATGGTTGGGTGGAAACGAGCACCCCTCTCAGTAGTCGCACCCACTTCTGGTGTTATTTCTGATAAGTGTTTTATATATATATATATATATTGCATCTTGAAATTCATATACTAGTATATGTATATATATGCTCATAGAACTGTGAAATTGTAAATGATTTCAGTGTTAGAATGTCGATGCAGTGTTTGAATGAATAGATATATGCTTATAATAGAGGAAACCATGCATGATTTATGTTGATAAATGGAGTTGATTATGCATGAGCGGAACCAATTCAGACTCCCAGTCCATTCTTGGGAATTTGTTTCCCTTTGTCTGTTTCCAGGAATGCCCTGGATTAAATCTCTTCACAGAGATTCCCTCCTTAAAAAGGTTCACCAAGAACCCAGAAAAAGGACCTGAACGCGTAGGTTTTATTAACCCCGTACGAGGAGGAACGATACTCTTAAGGTTCCGAGATAGTAGTGTTGTGATATGTAACAAGTCGACGGATGAGATCTCGTCGGAGGACCCATAGCCATTCACGACCATTAGATTGACGGAAGTAACGAAGGTGTTACATACCGTGCCCCTTTTTCCTCTATCATCGTGAGCAACGAGAAATCGGGATCGTAGATCCCAAGACCCAAAAGAAAATTTGGACCAGTGATCTTCCCACATTCATGAGGTGGTGGAAGATGCACACGAGGGGACAATCCGAATCGTTGGATCGAGTTAAGATACTCGGAGTCTAGTCTCTGGAGTGTGCGCAGGGAGAACGAATCTAGACCGTTAGATCTCGATCCAATTACCCGTCAGCCGTCCATTTTAGGGAGACAGGCGTCCGAAATCCGCAGAGAGTCGGGACCTTCGGCATCGGGAAATCGGAGTTCCTGAGGCTGTGAGAATGGGGGCGTCAAAAGTCTCGAAATCCCAGAGGAATCAGAACCGTCCATCTGGAAGGACACGTGGCAGCGATCGAGCGCCACCGAGAAAAGCCCGACAGGGAGGCCGTCTATCGGCATATAGGAGAATCGGGGTTTACGAGAGAAAAGAAATCTTGTTGCTTGGAATCGAGATCCGCGATATCCCCACAAGATCAGGACTGTCTATCGTGGGGGGATACGTGTCAGGAGATCTCGGAAGTCAGGAATTGGCGTATCGGAGTTCCTGAGGACAAGGAACTCGAGATAGTTCAAGTCCTGAACCCCGGAGGGAATCGGGACCGTTCATTTAGAGGACACGTAGTAGAGATCTGTGCCATCGGAGAAAATCTCAACAGGGAATCAATCTATCGGCGTTTGGAGTTCATCAGGATATCGAGGATCTCGGTGACAAGTGAATTGTGCACTTTGAAATCGCGATCCGCGAAACCCCGATCAGTGGGGAACAACTGTCCGAATAATGGAGCTGAGGGAAGAGTCGTAGTGGGAGCCAGCTGTCATCTTGACGGAGAATCGGTGTTCGAGAGATCAGGGAAGTCCCAAATGGAAATCCCAACATAATCCGAGGTGTTCGTTCAGAGGGACAGGTGTGAAAAATCTGACGAGAGTCGGGATTCGGGAAATCGCGAGTTCCATGGGCGAGTGTATTTTGACATCGCAAACACCGAAACCCCGATGAAAGGATATGACTGTGGTCATATAGAGGGAGGTCATATGGACAAAAAGGTCTAGTCTAGGGAACTAGCGGAAGCTGATGTCATATCGGGATATCGGGGATTCCGAGGACAAAATGTAGATGTCTTTCAATGTTGTGATATTTGAAACCCCGTTGGACGGAGGAGATTCTTTCGGAGGATCTCTGGGTCCGTAATGACCGTTAGATATGGAAATGAGACGTTGACTTAAGCCAGGACGCGGTTATGCTTTAGGATAAGCAATGGGTAGATCTGGATGGTTAGAGTCCACCCGCCCAGATCTACGACTAAGGATGCATTCCGAAGCCCCCTTTCCATTCTACCTTTAATGGGGGGGGGGGGGTTCTGGAATTTGACATGCAACTCTCGAACAGTCGAGATTTACTCACCGTGATCAACGGCTTCCCAGTAGATTCTGGAGCCCCCTTGCCATTCCACCTTTAATGAGGGGGGGGGGGGTCCTGAATAGTGTGGCGTGTGAAGAGGGGCCCCTCCTGTCAAGGCGACCACCGTGTCGCATCTCCCTCTCGCCACCTGTATTACACCCAAATGCATGACGGGGCTTGTTCCCATTGGAAAATCTCTATCCTCGATGAGGTTTATTCCTAGTGGTCATCCACTGACCTCGTGGGAATCCATCCCTATGGGATGCATGTTAGCCCTAGCGGGCTTCAACAGTTGCAGAGTCGAGCGTGTAGATATTATAGTAGCCTGAAGCGCGAAATACCAAAGATGTTGCGTTCAACTTGAACCATGAACACGTCTCACGATCACATGGGAATGGGGTAGGAGAGAGATAGAGCCAACTTACACTAGACCTCCTTGGTTATTTAAGGGTTCGAGTCCGACAGAGGACTGGAAAAAAAATAAATTGATTTAGGTAGTAGGTGTGTTACAAAGTGGTATCAGAGCATGGTTACAACACTCGGCCTGATTGGGCTCATGCACCAGTTGCGCATAAACCTCGTTCGAAACACTCCTATGAGGAGTAACCCCTGACTTAACTATCTTACCCAGGATTAAGAACCTGGAAAAATGAAAACCTAACTGTGTGTGCATGTGAAAGAGTTATGAATTTATGCGCCATTTATAAAAATGAATTTAACTCTTGACTAATAGTCAGTGTTTGTCTTTTCACTCAAGCGGACGATCAACCGCGGGAATCCACAGACGCAGAATATGGTGGCTCACCAAGAGGTGGGAGAAGGCTCCCACAACAGAGATGAGGAGTCCGATGAGAGAAGAGTAATAGGAACCCCTCCAGACCTAGCTGAGACTGTGAGGAGTCTCATGGTCGAATTGCAAAGCTGCAAGGCCGATAATGAAAGGATGATGAAAGAACAAGAAAAGCAAACCGAAATTAATGCAGTCCTACTGCAGAGCTTATCCGACCTACAGCGAAAAATGCAGCATGAACCTGAGGTGCAGAATCGTGGTCATGTCAGTAGCCACACTGAGAGAAGCACATCCAGAAAGGTCCACCCCAGAGGTAAAGGACCAATGCCAGAAGATTCCACTGAGAAGGAAGCTGGCGATTCAGAAGGCTCTTCCAGCAGCAAGACCAGTTCCTATTCTCAAAATAAATAGAAGAAGCAAAAGACTTCTAAGGGTCACAAATTTGAGGAATTCAGGAAGGCCAAACCTCCCTCCTTCGATGGAGAGATAAAGAAGGGAGAGGAAGCTGAGGCTTGGCTACTCAGACTGAAGAAATATTTCAGAGTCCATGACTTTTCAGAGAATTTGAAGGCCCGAGTGGCCACTTTCAATATGAACGGAAAGGCTTCCATCTGGTGGGAAGACCTTAAGAATATGAAAGGGGTCCGCGAGGAGGACCTGTCTTGGAAACAGTTCGAGAAATACTTCGGGAAGAAGTATTTGTCGGAAAGGTATTTTGACAAGAAGGATAAAGAGTTTTATGAACTCAAACTGGGACAACTTACTATGGAGGAGTATGTCAACAAATTCCTTGACTTACTGAGATATGTACCCTACATCAAAGCAGAGAAGGCGAAGGCCCAACGCGTCATCAGTGGGATACCCAAAGAATACTGGAACCGAATCGAATTCGACGAGCCAAAGACCCTAGAAGACACTATACGAAAGGCAACATATTGTCATGAACAATATGGACATCGGGCAGAGTCTCGTGGAGATTGGAAACAAAAGAATGGTTCAAAATTTTAGAAGAAAGGGAGCAAATCCTCGGGATTTAAAAACTACAAGAAGAACCACAGAATGAAATTTCCAACCCGGAGTGTACTCCAGCAGAACTTTCCCTCGGTGGATGGAAACAAAACTTCTGGACCTATACCAGTAAATACTGATAACCCAAAGAGAAAACCTTTGGAATGCTAGGATTGCAGTGGAGATCATCTCCGGAGAGACTGTCCACTCCGACAACAGAACAGTTGGAAAATTTATAACATGCAGGAAGCTACCACGGTCAATGATGTGGCAAGGAGTGTGCCGCAGATCTATGTAGCCTTGGATAATAACCAAGCTGACCACCAAGCTTCAGTGGTGGAAATAGGAGGTATGATCTTCAACCATCTGGTATCTGTTTTGATTGACCCTGGTTCAAATTTGAGTTATATAGCCCCTAAAACTATTGATAAGTGTAAGCTACAGCCACAAAAGCAAACTAAACCATGGTTTGTACAGTTAGCCACTGGCACCAAAAGAAAGGTGGTAGAGGCCGTACCAGCTTGCCAAATAATGTTGGGTGAATTCCCCACCCAAGCAACCCTTAATGTATTACCCCTGGGATCATACGATCTGTTGATTGGTATGGACTGGCTGGCCGCCCATAAAGCCAAATTGGACTGTTACTATAAAACCTTAGAATGTGTGAGCGAAGAAGGAAAAAGGATAACCCTTCAAGGGATCCGAAAACCGGTCTTGGTGAGACAAATATTAGCATTACAAATGAGGAAGTATTGCCAAAAGGGATGTCCCCTATATGCAGTACAGGTGTTGAAAACAATCGAAGGTGTAGATCCAAGCCCTGAAGATCACCCTATCCTGAGAGAATACCGAGATGTGT